>DWQL01000627.1:0-14140 GCA_018231265.1 Noctuana haematospila | reverse complement strand
CATGCTTCGTTGGTTTATTACTGTATGGTCATGTTTTCTTTAACATTCCACTTGTCTTCAACCCTTTTTATATCCTACTGCTGGGCACGGGTCTCTCCCCACAACCGCGGAAGGCCTGGAGCATATTCCACCACGCTGCTCCAATACGGATTGGTAGTCATTCATTCATTAAAATTAACACAAAAAGAACAATAATGCTCCAGACTCATAGCCCTAGGATTCCCTTTATCGTGGGTGCCATGGACAAACACAAAAACAATTACACTAACAGCCTGAATCTAAAACCTAAAACCATAATTTAACTTCCTGCCCCCCGGGACTCGAACAGCGGATGGTAACCACGAAGGTTACTAAATAATTCTTGCTATAGCGTGTATATAAAGTTTTTAAACAAGTTACGTATTTATTGTATAAACGTGTTTAACAAACACCACAACATCAAACAGGTGCCAATCACTCAAATATAATTATCAATATTCCATTACCAAAAATAATATAATAATCGACATTGATAAGGGATATCTGTTTTCGTTGGGATTGAAATATATACAAAATTAAAATTCATTTTGGGAAATTCAGCAATTTGTTAGTGGCCCAAGTTTAAATGGACAGTCGGATATTATATAATTCGGTTGTTCCATTGGTTGTGAAACTTTTATCAGCATGATAAATGCGGACAGTTTAAGAAACAATTCGTTTTAGATTGGAGATATTGTTTTTTGGTTCACATGGTGACACCGATGTACCTACAGAACCGCACTAAAGTTATCCAAATACATTTTTTGTTCGACTTTCGAATCATTGTTCTCGAAAGTCATATCCAGGCCACTAAACCGCGCTTGGTGACTATGGTATAAACCGTAAAACCCTAAGCAAACTCATAATAAAGATAAGCTGATAAGCTTATATTATAATGATGAAGACTAATCGCGCATTCAACCTTACATAGAAAACTTAGACTAAACTATTCTTATTTTATTATTTTGTTATTTTATTAATTGACTATGTGTTTGTAATGTTAGCTACATTCTAATAAACGTAACTTACATATCCCATTCTGCGACATTCGCGACCACCTGCTTACAGCCATATATTAACGTAGGTACGTGGCCGGCGTATTTATTGCCAAATTATAACTTTTAGCTATATTTAACAGCTGTAAGTATTCACCGGTGTCCCAGGAGAATTCGTAATAAAGCTATTCGTAAACATCTTAAACAACTTCGCTATGAATAAGGCTCTACTTACTAAGATGACATCTCTTTTAAAATTTACTGTGTTTTTGGTTCATTTAACCGTTAACGGATGAAGTTAGCCTCTTATTGCGAGTAAGTTGATTTAGCTACAGTCGAAGAAAAACATTTGTTTTGAAATATTAAGGATATTTTTATTGATACATATATGTTTCATCAGCTCTTTTTCCGTACTTTTCTCGTTTATTACTAGGTTTTGATATAATAAAGCTGTTGTTAACGGCCACGTCCTCTTGTCTTTTGTTTTCATTAGTTTGAATTGCAGTTACGGAATCCAAGATACAAGTAATTCAAAATTCAATAACAACCGCAGCATTATTTCTCGACGGTTATGCACGGATGTGATCTTGGAAAGAAATTGTCAGTCTCGACGGGGATGCGGGATCTAACGATTGATTGAGATGGAATGGTATAATGCAGCGGTGGTAGCGCTAGATTTTTTTAAAGGAAACGGAAAAAGCACTTACTATTTTATAAATTCTAGATTTAATGAACACGTAATAAGAGTCGAAAGTATTTTTTAAATTACATTTTATCAAAAAAAACTATACCTATCTAATAACTTTCACGAAGTGTATTTAAAAACCTTTGAAGGTTTGTCGGAAAATACTTTTAATTTTTAATACTGATTATATGACAGTAAACTAGAATTCCATTTTAACATAGAGCGACCTAATTCATTCACAAGTAGAGTTTAGCGAACTAAAACAACTGACCAAAGTGTGAGAGAAGGGGTTTAGCTGAAGAGTTCAAGCAATCGTTAAAATTTAGAATTTCAGAGGAGATGCTTACCTACTACATACTACATAAGAGGGATTTTCACACAGTTCGCTATAATTAATTATTGAGTAGTAGTCAAATGGTGTAATAATTTTACGAGTTTCAAAGTTAAACAATTACAAAGAAACAAATATTTATCTAAATAATGTTATAGGTCTATAATATTTGTAAAGAAATTCACATGAAAAAGTTTCCATGTCATTCTTTATGTAGAAAGCTGAGATGCCCTCATTGACTCTTCTTTGAGCGCAGACGAGGTAAAAATGAAATATGACCGGTATTGTTGTTTTTCTTCCATAGTTTTCATACTTCAACGGCTTTCAAGCTATAACAAAACAAGTCGGAGCATTGCTAAAGAATAGTTTTTATTTTATCAACATAAAATATTGTGTTTTTGTAATTAGCAAAGAAACTCCTTGTTAATATACGTAGCCAGCTCAAACAGAAATAATAATATACTTGTAAAATTTAACTTGAAGAGATACATACCTTTTAACAAGATTAGACACTTACATGTCTGAGAGTTATCCTTTAATGTTTATGGCATATGAAGTCTGCCAACCCGCACTCAAGCGACGTGGTAGATTATGACTGAACCCCTATTCATATCTCAGTGACCCTTATCCAACAGGGCGACAACAGTCGATAGTGGTGAGTATGGTGATGGTGAATAGCCAGTTTAAATGGTCTATTACTATTGGTCCCTGTTGATATCGTCACAAAATAATCATCATACATTTTTCGGAGCTTTGGTGCCGCTTTAAAAACATCCGATACGGATTTCAACGGGGACACCCGTACCTCCAGTATTATACCTACTAATTTCTAGAAGTATTGAAAAGAGTAATGTTTGTAAGAGTAACCTTGGAGTAGTTAATGTTCTCACTCATCGCTTGTCGACTAAGCAGCGTTCTAATTCAGAGCTCAGTCTTCTTGGTAATAAGTCTTAATTGCAAAAACATTTAGAAAATACAATCTCACTGTTTACACGACAGACGTGCTCTACGGGACCCTCGTGAGGCTTACTGTCCCCGGTGGTGTGGCTTTAGATACGTTAGACATGTATTCATCACTATACGATGGTCGGCAGTGTCGAAACGCTGCTGGTCCGCCGACAGAGCCTTATAAATTATAATTATTAGAATGAAATCTCCAATACTAGGCCACTGGGCTATCACTGATTTTACATGTGAACACCAAGTATAATAAAAGGCTAATGACGAATACGCGAACTACGAATACGAATACGCCTCGTTAGTTATGTTATAATTATAACTCGTGTTACGGAAAAATCCGACTTCAAAGTTGTCGCGCACATACATAAATTTAAGACTTCTGTGGTTTTCTCATGGATGCCGTTGTCAGAACCAAATTAAAATGTGACCAAACGGGAAGCATCAGCTCTCAAATAAAAAAGTTAAAGTCGAAAGTTATGAGGTAACAAACATAAAATAAAAAAAAATGAAGTCGAATTCAGAACTTCCTTTTGTTTGAAGTCGGTTTAAACTGAGACTTAGTCGTAAGCGATGTAACGCGTACCTAAGCACTTAACCTACCTCCGACAAGCATTGATTGAGTTTGCTAAGGAAAGCAACCAACACAGTACATTGCCTTCAACCCTTTTTATGTCCCACTGCTGGGCACGGATCTCTTCCCACGTCCGGGGAAGGCCTAGACTAGAGCATATTCCACCACGTTGCTCCAATGCGGTTTGGTGGAGATACGGGTTAGTGGCCAATCCGTGTCGGATTTAACGACCAGGTTTAACGACTGTTATTTGTCGATAACAACCGGGATCGACGGCTTAACGTGCCCTCCGAAGCACGGAAGCGCGCATGAAATTTGCCACTAGCCGTCACCCATCCGAGTACCGGTCGCACCTGACGTTGCTTAACAATGTCATCGCTTGCGATACACACTTCTAGGGGGGACTATGCGCGCTTCAGTACATTAATACAGTTTTATTATGTGTTATTATAACGCCTTTTGTCTTATTTTTTCAATTAAGTTACTAAGTACGGGGTCTACTTTGCTTTAGTGTTTTTGGAGTTTATACTCAAACATAAAAAGAGAGAATTGTAAGATATAAATTTTACGTGCACTTAATAATAATCTATAGATATGAAATTGTTTGTAGATTTTTAGAATCGCTTAGCAATGATTCGATGAACATTTGATGAACATTCAATATGATGAATTATTAGATAGAACGGTCGGATCGGATCTACTTACTATTAGTCAAAATAGAACTATTTTTTTGTCATACTGAAAACCCTTTCTTTGAAATTACTCTGGAGATCTGGGTGAATTCATTAAACGCTTACTGAAACTATAAAACAAATCACTATGAACAACTTCACGATTATCTACTTATAGTTAGTTACTAACGCAAACTAAATAACGGATTCAAAGCTTTGTAATATACTTAGATATTTAATAAAACATTTTAGACTTTGCGTTTGGTTAAGTTCATTGAATTTTCCATCTATTCCACCTCACTTTGAGGATAGCGCAAGTGCCTTGCAACTTCTCCGGGCTAAGTTCAGGGTTTTCAACCGATGGTCCGCTTAAATACGAGCAAGCCGTACAAAGTTCGTTACACATCATGCTTTGTGCATTTGCTCTAACAACAAGCCCTGGCTGGCGCTGTTGTTGCTACTTAACGAACAAAGACGTCCATTAAACTTATATCATGCTATACTCAGTAAGACGCTTATAAGCTTTGGATGTATAAACAAGAAAACACTTCGGAATAGGATAGTGTTATTATGCTTTGAATTTTGTAGCGTTAAAATTATTATCTTGCCGCATTTAATAAATGGGTAGAGTTACGCTTTCTTTTAGCCTTCGACGGAAAATGAGAGGTGTAATGCGGGATACTGCCTTCCAACAAAGTGAGTACCTGCACCCAATCACACCATTAATTCAATAACGGCCAGCGATCAAAGAATTGAAAAAAATTGTGATTAAAACTAAAACTTTTCTTTTACCTTAAAAACCCCAATTTATTATTATAATCTAAATAGTTTTAGAGATAGATAAAATAAATTTATGAACAATCTTATTGCTCGTTTAAAAGGACGTAATTATATACAAATATTGCTACTTAAATATTATGGGATTAATAATGAATACTAAAGGTTTAATATTGTATTATTACAGATAGAGGTAAGATTGGAGTTCGCTGTTTTGAAGCCGATGAACAATGAATTATAAATTTGTCAAGGACATTTTACTTTTACCCTCGTCTGAATACATTAAGGGACATAGACCGTATAACCGTCTTCTATCTTAATTACTCACTAATTTAACAAAGAGTTAAAGAAAAAGGTTAAACATGTTTACTGCGCTACTATGTACCTTATAACTATGAGCACCTAACTTTTCAAAGTAAATTAACAACGAGAACAAGTTATTCCACAACTATTAAAACTCAAATCAACGTGTAAAAAACGTTCCACAGCAGTCGGTTACCTCTCGTTCGAGACGCTATTCTACTGTTTAAACATTTTGACTTTTGGTCTTGCCATAAGCGCACCAATTTTCCACTAGATAGCAGATTTTAGAGTGAAATTCCTTCCTAACAAGCTTAGTTTCAAAATATATTTCGGGATAAATATTCAAAGAAACTGAGGGTATTTTAAAGCTGTGCAAAGAAAATGAACTGGTTTGCCTAGGAGTTCAGTATTTTACAACAATCAGCTTATTAATTTAGGTGGCTCCCACATTTATGGTCATTGTGAGGATGGCCTCTCATTGAGTTCGATATGATTAAATTGGTTTCGGTCACAGCTTATAAGTATTCGGGATGCGGCATGTTGCAAAAATATTTCCTTATACCTGTATTATAATTATATAATATAGCAAGAAAACAATTCTGAAGAAAAAAAATCACAATATCTTTTCATACTAAAAGTGAGAAATTTTTACTTCTGAATTCCTTTATTTCTATGTTTGTGTTGGTACTATTGGAGAGGTACTTATATTCTCTACGCAGAGACTATCTCTATTCTCAAGCAATCGTACTATCTCAATTAGGTATTATTTCATAATATTTTTTTCTATATCTATGGATTACAGAGTCCACTCAACATCAATTTAAGTCTTCTGTAATACAAAACAAACTTATTCCTTTTTGAACGAAACAATACACAAAACAGTACATTCATTCAAGAAACAAATGGGTGAAAAAAGCGTTTCTCTTTAGCAAGATGTAATACGAAAACGGAAAGACAAGAGGTATTTCAAACAGCGCTTGCTGTAAGACTCTATTATGCGTTTTATAAGTAGCAAAAAGTAGAACAGAAGGTAGCAAGACTTAACTTACCTAAATGGACATAATAATTTATACGGAAATGTGTTCTAAAATACTTAAAATAAGAGGAAAGAAATAAATACTATTATGCACCGGTCATGTAAAATGTTTTTTTCTCTTTTAGAGAATTTCCCAAGAACGTTAATAGTAACTTAAAATTAAGTAGCAAGCAATAAAGCATATTGTACTAACGCTTTATTATATTTATGTATGTAGTCAATACGTAATAAGGTATATAATTACGTAATTAACGATCATAAA
This sequence comes from Noctuana haematospila, assembly GCA_018231265.1. NCBI lineage: Eukaryota > Metazoa > Arthropoda > Insecta > Lepidoptera > Hesperiidae > Noctuana > Noctuana haematospila. The sequence goes on along the minus strand of DWQL01000627.1, from coordinate 7,531 downwards.
AATCCATCTACAAAAATACTTATTACATGTTTTGTATGTTGGTATTGAAAAATTTAACATCACAATTTTCCTCTCGAATTACACACGTTACATAGAATAAGCAAATCGTAATAAGAGTCAACACCCGAATAATAACTTTCTATCTAGCATTGGATTCGAGATTCAACATCAAACAAGTTTCAATATGAGAAGAAATTTCTTACCTAATTAAAGGTACTGGCGTGAAATATTCCCCGTTATCCATTTCACTCCCCCCACTTACCCGCGGTGGCAGTGCGACGAAATGTGAAATTTCAATTCCAGAGCAAGATTTTTATTAAAGTATCGAAGCTTGGAAACCGCTCGAGTATAGTTTGGAAACAAATAAACGACTTTTCTCGGTCTTTTTTCTTTTTTATACATAAAAGCGTCGAGTTGATTTATCGTCGACGCTCCGAGACCGCTACCTCCTACCACCAATCTTGATCGACGGAGCATTTCAATTTATTTTATGAGTCAACACCTTTCCTAAGGAGTTGTACTTAACGACACACTCACACTTTATCAATCTACTCTTCACCCACATTTTTCAGCGCGTTACAGTAATTGATAAGAGGTATAGTAGACTAATAAAAATTCATCCAGGATTTAAATATCTGAAAATTAAATAAACATTGAGTTTTAATTTCAATTTTCATCGTGATTCATAGAAAACCAATTTTCCAATCTAGCTTAAGCCCTTATAAAATGGTCGATACGCTTTTGAAAATATTGAAATAATTTTCAATTTGAATGCAAAACTTTTATCTGTGAATGTATCTAATTGTAACGGAAATATTTACCCAACCTGCAATTACAAATTAAGAAAATGTGGCATTTCAAAATAGCATTAAACTTAGTTATTACAATTAACGCAGCTTAAAAACAAGTAGGTACATCAAATTTTAATGCGGTTGCGAGAGTTTTCACTACCAACGCTTTTAACGTATACAAATGAAGTTTGCATCGACATTAGAAACGTAGATAATATTAAGTACAGCAACCATACTTGGCGGGCGCGAATACTTGAAAATTAAGTGTCATAATAAAGAGAGTTCTTCTCGTCTAAAAGCACTTCAGTTTTTGCCGCAATAACGAAAATGCAGAACGCATTTGGCCAGTCGGACACTGTAAACAAGTTAGCTGAAAAGCAACGCGAATTTTAAACGGCGTTCGCCGGAATTCCTGTGGTGGGGGCGTAACGCCAACCTAAAAGGTAAATGGGTCATAACGGCGTATCAATATTGACCGCGCAACTCCCATTCAACGTACATCATGCCGGTTATATTGGCCATATCTCACGTTATGCCGAGACGCCATTTTTCTCGACACTAATTTATGTCCGTGTCGCTTTTTATTTTTTCACTTTTTTAAGCCCGGACGTGTTCGGCTTTTTTAAACGGTCGATGCACGAAATCTGCGCACATTTTAACGGCCCCGTGATTCTAGAATAATTTGAATTTCGTGTATCCCTCGATGTGTTTATGCTGCGGAAATCATACGCAGATGATTAGAATACGTAACGATGTATGTTTTGTTATGTGGCACATTTGCTCGTTTTCAATGTTATTTATGAACGAATAACATTCAAACAAGCACTGAAATATTTATGAATTTTACTTTGTTATTGTAATTGTTTTACAGAGTGTGCTTTAAACAGAGGTGTCAGGTCTAAATTACTTAGACAAAAAAAAGATCCACGAAACGAAAGCCCTTTCAGCACTTGTTTAATTATAAAAAAATACGCCAAAATACTCGAAATGTTTGCATTGTTAATTGTAATCTAAGATACTTGTGTCATTGTATCAAGAACATTTATTCACCCTTTAAAGTGTAACTTGACTAAACGAGCTACGAAGCGTCTTAATTATAAACTGCGCTTTTAATTATTAACCTTTCTTGTAAATTACCGCTGAGGATCCCTTTTCATTAGATGGGAACTGGATAATTGCACAGAATGATACTACTAACAAAGGGCAGCGGCTAGAAACTCAACTCTGTTTACCTTTAAAAGTGTCGTATTTCAAATTAACCACTTGAACAATAATTAAGTTTTTAGAATAAAATTGGCCAGCGGATATGGTGAAAAGGATTCAATCTACAGTGCCATGTCTACAGCCTTATCATAGATGCGAAATTAAATAGTGTAAACCGGCTGTCTTGGATATGCTATAGAATATCTAAACCATGTAGAATTACTGTCAAAGTCAGCCTAGTGCTTTCATCAAACTTAGCCCGCGTTGCGTCTTAATGAGACTTTATTGATCTAAGAGAAATTTTGTACAAAATAAGACTTAATGTTGTACGAAATTTATAAACTTACAATTTAAATGCAACACTGAATAATGGACAGAAGAACGATAACATCTATTATACCAAAGTCAATACCTTTAATGAAATAGTAACATTGGGTTCTAATAAATAGAGACCCTTTCAGTTTCAGTCGACGAGCGAACTGATATCGTTTTATGTTCACGAGGAGTTGTTTTAGGCCCTGCTTTACATAATGATTCCGGTATAAACTCGGAATTTAGGGTTATTACGCTTTAATATGTATGTAACCATTTTAAACTGGTTTAAGTTGATGAAAAAGGAAGAAACTGTTTTGGTATAGCTAATGGGTTTTTTATGATCTTTGATGTTCATAAAAAATTACGTGATGTACGGAAATAAAAGTAATATTTCTAACAGATTACGAAAGAACGTGTAAAGAGGTACAAACATTGAGTTAATATATTTATGATTTATGTTATTTTTACACCGGGCCAACACAAAACTCTCAAACATCACTTCAAAAGGTAGCACAAAAGCGTAGCGGACAATGTGAGCCTAACTCCAAACAGGATGTACCTTCTAAGACCCTTCTGATGTGATTGGAAATGAAAGAAGGCACAAGGCAGTGTTGAGGACTTGACGGATATTGCTTAAATAAATTTTATCTGTGAAAGTAATTTAAAAAAAATTGCTAAAAAGTTGTGCACAAATATTTTAGCTAAGCTTATATTTTAAATGTTAGGGCTGTCGATAAAGGCATATTTTATCTGATTCTATTTATTCAGCCTATAGCAGTCCATTTCTGGACAAAAACTTTTCATAAATTTATTTTTACAAAATATATGAATACGACTGTTCGTTAAGCTTTTCCATCTCTAAGGCCCTTCGTACACAAAGCTACGCAAATCTTAGATCAAAGATTCTCTTTCAAGTTAGCAAAAGATACATCCGTATAAGTCACAATAAATTCTTCTCGTATAATTCTAAATTTCATCGAAAATCGTGACGTTATTATACGAGTACTATAGAGTATACCGTATCTTTTCTTATTTAAATAACCGCGTTCCTTCGCAATCGAAAATATTTTAAAATCTAGCTCACTTCCGTGACTGCATCAGCAAGTGCGAAGGAATCCATTATTATTGGAACCCACCAATCTTTAGTCCCGATCGCTGTCAAGACTGTTCGTCGTTGGCAAGGCATAATAGATACCAATTCCTTTTTTAGTTATTTTATAAAGCGTCGTGATAGCCAAGTAAATGCCAATTTGTAAATAGGTACCGTTGATATGAAAGGTATGGTAAAGCAATTAAATTTCATAAGCTGTAACGGCTTACCGTTTTCCTTTAGGAAAAAATCGTAAAAAAAGAGAGATTTCGATAAAGTTTTCAAAAGTCCTGTGAAGTTCACCAACTCGCACTGGGCCTAGCGTGGTGAACTATGTCCTAAATCCTTATATATGAGAGGAGAGCCGTGCTCAGCATTAGCACGGGTTTCATGGGTTGATGATGACAGTCATAGTGTTTCATAATGTCTACAATCTAAAAAAAGAGAAAGCAAATTGACGGCAGATTATATATTTTGCTATATAACCGCATTGCGCCGATATGATACATATACGACAATGCTGCGGTTCAATCTTAAGAACTTAAAATAACCAGTCAATCTATGTTTCTTGAGATTGCATTAATACGACAACCTTAGATTGAGCCTTCAGTGAAGCCTTCAGATGGACAGGTGTTCGTCTCGCTCACTGTTATTTTATTAGTACCTAAATCAAATTAATGGACAATAAAAGTAATAATACGTATTAATAATGCCTACTAATTCTTTTAATAATTATTTATTATACTTATATTAAATTAATTAACAATAGTAGAAAGAAGCAAAAAAAAAGCAAATCAAAAAAAAAGCAAAGCAATTTTAATAATACAATTTTTCATGTCTTCAAAATAATAAATCTATGAAAGATACATAAATGAAACTTATAAATAAAAATATCCAGCCAAAGCATATCTACCTAAGTCGAATGCATAAAATATACAATAATACTTCGCACTCCATCCCGTATAATGAGACTATTATTCGGATAGTAAAGCTGACGCATTAAAGGGAATATTTAAACTTTTACGAGTCCTATTACTTGTACGTTTTATTATTTGTTACAGTATTTGCAAAGGTTATCCGCATAAATAAACAATTGAAGCGGTGTCCGTGGCTCCAGCTGCGGGGTTTTAGATAACGCGAGGCGTGAGGTAGAATAATGTTAGCGATATGTTCACTCTTAGCTCATCTAGCCGACTCTTTGAAAGTTTATTCGCGTGATTGGCAATCCAAAAAACGTTAGGGGAGTATGGCTTAGGTACTTTAGTTACTAATTCATAGGTTACTCTATTCGTAAGCATGTACCTACCTATACCTACACACCCTGCGCAATCGAAAAACAAGAACTTGACACAAGACACGCTTTGAGTAATGGTACTCCCTCGGCGCACTGTATAAGTTCTACCACTTACAATCATGAAGATAAGAGTGCGTGAATAGATAACCAACAAATAAATAAAGCACCCGGAGGATTAACCTTTGGCTGGTTTCTGGATTCTCCAGTGGCAAAGTGGTATTCGGTAAAATAAATACATTATACTAGGTAGGTATACCTTATCTTGTAGACCAGCTAATACGTTCATTCCTGATAATACAAAGCTGCAAAGCTAAGCTATTTAGAGAATCCATAAAGCACAACATACATTTATAATATTAGCAACATTAATAATAATGTTTAGTAGGCAAGCGTTTACTAGACATTTAAATGTATTTAACTACATAATATAACACCTAAATCATAATAACTTCGTAATTCCCACTTTAAGCCACTTGTTACTCAAACTTTCATAGATGACGTTAAACTCATAATAACTAAAGTCGGTCTTTATTGCGATGAAAATTTATCCATTCGAAAAGTGCTAAGACAAAAGTTACACTGAGCTGAGTAAACACTTCCCGCTTGACTTTCAATTTGGACTTCCGAAGTTCTTAGTTTCCAGTAAGTGATCATATTTATATTCGACTATTCTTACAATTAACTTTTAATAGCGTATTCCAGAGTCTACGAGGCCTAGACGTTAAGGTAACAATAAAAGTACATTAGGCGATCATCATAATGCTTAGACGTACCTACTTAAGAGAAATGATGTATATTTTTGATGTTTAAAACCAACACGACTCACCACGCGTAGAAACTAATAGACGTATAAAATGTAGCACTAAAGAAAATACGATTAAGTACGTCTTCCGCCGCCGCCGCCCGTTTAAAGCATATAAAGTCACGATATGAAATATAAAATACGATTTTTTACTCGCTGAACGTGTAGTACACATACAACCCCAATTTTATAACTTTTTCCACAACATTACCAACTGAAAATCGACCCACATTTAATGCTCTTGACAGTTGGTTTGGTAATTAGGGTTCCGATCGAAAGCGGTGCCATGCCAACGTATATAAGTCATAAAAAGTTGGAATGAATCAGAGGTTCTCAACTTGCAGAATGTAGGTACGCATTTGCGTTAAGTAAAATTGCATTATTGTTTGTGAATGTGTACAAATGCGTAGTGTATTTACCACATCTGACTAATTTAAAACAGATCATTAGTCAGCAGAGCTTAACAACGATATTGAGGTTGGATGTAGATGTCCATGGGCGGCAGCGACCACTTAACACCAGGTGGCCTGCATGCTCGTCTGCTACTTCATATACTTCATAAAAAAAAAGAATCCGTAGATGCAAATAACGGTCTGTAATATTCATCATGAAACATGTTATATCGTTGACGAGGAAAAAGGTTGAGTCATTCTGATTTGAATTAAGGGACGGTGTTAATCTAAATCAATATTTCAGTCGTAGGTACGGCGTGCCCGCTTCATCTATATTCAAGCGGTTTAAAATTCATACACTCTGCATTTGGAAGCCCGATTTGCCATTTAGTCTATATAGAGTATATACTGTCAACGGATTCATAGCCATTCTGCTCAAATAGTCTGACTCATTTGAATTGAAAAAATCAAATTTTCGCAATATATAATAATTGACAAATCATATTAGGTATTGTTTCATTATTATCATGTCCACTTACAGTTAATAAAGAAACTAAGTATTTAATTAAAGAAACGAAATCATAAATTAGGTATCCGCTATTACTCGAATCATAAAACCCGGAACTACTGTACCTACCTAGAAACTTGAAATTTAGTGCAGGTATTTTTTTCTTATTGTAAGTGATTGTGTTCACTGAAGAAAGGATTTTTAGAATTCTAAACCTGAGGGGGTGAAAAATGGGGGCAAAGATTATATGGGGACAACGTGATTACGAATGTCGCGGTCATAAGCCAATAATAATTATAAATAACAATTAAGAACAGTTTTAGAGCAGAAAAAAAACCGCTAAACGTGGACTCGTCGCAAGGAATAAAACTAGTAATATTTATCCTACATTCCTGTTGGACGCTCAAACTGTCACAAAAGACCAATCTAACTTTCCACAATCTCATACAAACGCGTGCTCATGAAGTTTTTCATAACGAGGGTGTACCGAAATGAGGCACCTGACCTTCTTACAAGTCTTGTGTCATAGATTACGCAAATTTAGGGACACCGCTTTGCAATTTTATGTGATCACAGCTTTTTATATTATCACGTACAACAAAGCATTATGTGATATTTATTTATTTTTTAACTATTTTTGTACACACAAAATGCAAGGAAAATAATAAGGTGCTGCTTGTTACACACTAGATTAACCGCGCGAATTCGTCCGCGTAAACTTAAGAATCGGGATCTAAAACACAAAAAAATCATTATTAAAGAGGAAATTCCATATAAACTTCACATCACACACTTCATTTCACATTCTAGGGAGACTTTAGATAATATAGTATCTACTGCTTTTATATTACAAATACTCGTAATTGTACATTAGATATTTTTGAGGACTAAAAATATAGCCTCATGTTATTATTAGTGTCTGATGTTTACAACAGCAATCATTTTATTACAAAAGAATTAAATATTTTCATTTATTTGTACCAATATTTAGACGGCTTTGTATAAAAACAAATGATGGAATATTGTTTGATAACAAACCCCGCATCTACATTATACGGATTAAATTGAAAATATAAAGGGAAAAAATATGCAGCCGCACGCACCGAGCCCGCATTATCGTAACCTCATTGCGATTC
>DWQL01000626.1:0-14141 GCA_018231265.1 Noctuana haematospila | reverse complement strand
CATCATTAGTGCAGTAAAAATCACAGTCCAGCAGAGCGGAAGCCCCTAAGGGTACAAAGGTGGCACTTTGAGCTCAGACCGGACCCTTCGTTTGAACTGCTTGCGTTACAACTCAAAGTACAGAGCTGACACTCCCTACTATCTTCAGCCTCTAGGTTAGTTTGTAGTATAAATTTGGCCGATAAGTTTCTTGCTTTAAATCAACTTATTGGAAGAAAGTACGTAGTTGTGCAATGTAAAGCAACATTTAAAATATATTTAGTATTATTTATATTTATTTGTAATTAGTATGCCAGCAATGTATTACTTAAAATAAAATATGCCTTGGTTTTTCTAAAACTTGCACATGACGTCTTTAGGTACATTTTTTACACACTATTTATCTGGCGACTTTCGTCATTATTATCAACAACAGCCCATTAATGTCCCACTGCTGGGAACGAGTCTCCTCTTTAGATATGAGAAGAGTTTAGATTATAGTCTGCCACTATGGCCTAGTGCGGGTTGCGCCTTCGAACCTTTACGATAAATGTTATTTAAGTAAGCTAAGTTAGCCAATATTTCGGTTTAAAGATCTTTATTTCTCATTCAGATAATAATATCACTTACATGAGAACAACATTGATACAAAAATTTATTATTTAACCCTCTCAATTCTCATATTGTGAAGCGTTTAAAACTTTAATGCTGTAGCTACAAACAAAAACACGAAACACGTAACCACAACAAAAGCTTAGAACAAAAACTTATCAAGCTGTATATAAATTAACTGCATTCCTTGCAACAAAGAAACTTAGTGGACGGCGATAGAATGACGGGGCCAGTGTCAGACGTATTTCACACTCTGTGGCTTTTAAATTAATCCGCTTTTCTATCCTTTTTTCCGTTAAAGTCTTCCCCACATTTTCTACAATGACTAAAATCGGTCAAACAATGTTACACTACCCTTTTCTATACTCAAAAGTTTACCTAAAATACTTTCAGTACAACAGTAAGTATAACAAAAAAAGTCTACAATATAGTTTCAGCATTCGAACAGAACAATCCAGAACTAATTTCTCTGGTACATTTAGCTGATCATGTTCCTATTTGGACTAAAGTTAAATCTGTGAAGTTAGAAATATCTGTTAGATTTTAACCATGCATCAGCCGGTGGCAAACGAGAGAGCTGCGAAAGTTCGGAGAGTCGCGAGAACATCCCATCAATAATTCAATTTATCTGTCCACCGTCGCCGGCATTCCCATTAAGTTTTATGAACATTGTGTGTGGGGTAAGTGCTGCCCCGCGCCGCCATTACTTACTAAACTGCAGATTCGCCGTTCTGTTTCTTATATTCTTTTCATTCTTTAACGGAGCAGTTACAGTTTACAGCTCGCATAGCGCAAAAAGAAAGGTTAAATTTGATTTGAATTAAAAAATAAAAGTGGAGACCAACTAGAAAATAAATTTAGGTGCTATTACTCTTTTAATATTACTAATTATCTCTTGCCACTACAGAATCAAATAACGAATCAATAAGTTTATTTTCTGCGCGCGTAACGTAGCGTAGATCGCAAGAGATCTCAGAAATTAAGCACCTCGGGCGCGGTCTCATGAGTGACCGGTAGTGGTAAATTTTCATGCGCACTTCCGAGATTCTGAGGGCACGTTAAGCTGTTGGTTTCGGCTGTTATCATTCATTAAATGTCTTTTACCGCTTTTTGGGCGGTGTGACAACATCAGGCACGGGTTAGAAGAATCTCCACCAATCCGTTCAACTCAATATAATGTTTTCCAATTAATTTTTAAAGGATTTTACAGGTCTCAAAGAAATCCAATAAACAAATTATAATTGTTTATGGCAAACTCAGAAAAACCTCGGAACCCACGAACTGATGTAATAGCACCTGAATGCTATTACCGTTATATCCTGAAACAAACAGAGAAATCGTATTTTGTAGCGGGAAAGATAACCGCAAAACCTTTCCATAAATGCGACGGAGCGTCATAGCGTACTTTGCAAATAAAACGGTGTATTTAGGATGAAAAAAGAAATGTGTTGGTGGCTTTTTATTTACTTTTTATTTGCGAACGGAAAAACTACAAACAGAGTGGCTATAGGAGATGATATGGCTCCGTGCGTTTCATATTTATTTTGGCAACAAAGGAAATCAAATGTGACGTGCATTCCATCTGACTTACTAATACCATGAATATAAATTGAAACATCGCGGATATTTATGCGGGTTGGTCGCGGATATTGCGAGCGATACGCAACGGGCAGGTGTTCAGACAGAACCCGCCGGCGATAGATTCCTGATACCGATATTTATGCCCATTACCAATCCCATCATGAGAAATACAATACTGTAATATGAAATACGAAAGCATTATGATCGGCCAACCTTTCGGAAACTTATTGAAGTCTTTTCATGAATTGAATACGCAAGCAGCTTTGTGTATCATGCAAGGAAGGAAAAGGTTCATTTAATTAGCCTACATGTTGTAGAGCTACATGTTCTATCTGAGCATACTGTTATTAAAATAAATAATAAAAGCATAGTTTGTACACACACAGTAATCAGTAATCACAATTTAGAATACTAATAACGCCATACACTTGTGTGGCATTATACTAAAGAACCTTTTGCATGGATAAATTGAGTATAAACGAGTTATGTAACCTCCTTTAGTACAACAATAAAAAAGGAAATGCTTTTTGTATGCTCATTTAGGTTTATTTTGCGCAAAATAATTATATTTTTATTATAAAAGGAGTAGATAGCTGGATTATAAAATCTACACGTGGTATGAATAAGATGATTAAATGTTAATAAATGGCAAGGCGAGAAGCATATACAATGCAATTAACATAATCTTGCGACGCTTAAAGTGCATGCCGAGGTGACGTTATAATACGGATTAGTAAGCAATCAGCGACATGATTCGCTCGAGATTATAATATTGTTTTAGTGAAATTGTTTCAATCAGTTTACAAGTAGATAGGTGTTATTATATTATTCATATATTAGACACATAACTTTTTACACACCAATACAAAAATTTCAGTAATGTACTTAAGATACCTATGTAAATGGCGGTCTTATTCTTCCAGGCAGCCTTTATAAAACTAGAAATGAAAGCGAGAATAGGGAGTAAAGGCAACATTTACCCCCTTTTTTTAATTACAAGGACAAAAATTATTCCTTTAAGTTATCCTTCTACTTATATGTAGCGGAGCGGTGAGACCGTCCCATCCGTGAAGCAATTTTATATTGCGCTTCAGAATGAAAGGTTTGTAGTTTTAGTATTAAGGTCATTTTGCCAGTAACCAAGGGAAGGATTTAAGGTTGGACGCGGTCCATGGGTTGCTGTGACCATGGGATGCAGGCGGGCTGCATGCTCGTTTGTTAAGCATTAACGATACTAAAAGAAATTTATCTATTAATTATACAAATGAAACAAAAAAGTCTTAAAATAACCCATTTTTGCGCTACATTTATACACCTGTAAATCAATAACATTCAATCTTCCTTAATAATAACCCCTACCAAGCGAAGTTTCATCTCCGCCCACGGACTCCGTTGGGTTCCTTTAAGCAATAAAATCTGATATTAATATTGACAGTTTAATCGGGCAATTGTACCTATAGTAATTTTATTGCGATGCTTTCTGAAAACCATGTTGATAACCATGACTATTCAGATTTATTGCAATAATGTTTTTCTTTAAAAAACGTACAATCTAGTTACTATAATAAAGTGTATGTGTAAATCTATTTTCGGGTTGTGTTGTTTTTGAATTAATATTAAAAAACGAATAAGTAAATATTAAGGGTATTAAAGACTACTCTAAAACTGATTACCTGATAGATAGTATTTTAGATTATTATGATTATTTATTGTACACCAAAGTAAAGGAAAATGGAAAGCAATAAGCATAGAAAATACGCACAAAGGCTGACTTATCGCTTAACAGCGATCTCATCCAGACAACTTTAGGATAGAAAAGGACTAGCACATTCAGGCATCGGTTGTATCGTCTCCATCCAGAATAGTATATTATCTATGGTCTGCAGCAAGACTGGCGTAATCCGTGCAGATATGCCAAGCATCTGCTATGTGGGTGGCGATAGATGAACACTAACAAACTGATAAAAGAAGGCTATTTACTTGCTAATGGAAAAACGGTTACTTTTCATTTTTTATTTTACTTTTATCTTAAAGTTCGTTTGTATTTAGAAGCTGGGTATGTAATGTGTATGGAGGTTTACTCTCATATAACACTAAACTATATTTCGAATATACGTGTATGTTTGTATAGAAATACTAAATAAAAACCTACCAACTTATCGTGGCAAACTACAACGGAGGGAAGTTAGTTTTTTTATTGCTTTTATAAACAAAACAGAGCTGATGCAAAAGGCGTGCGGTAATTTTTGAGACGACGCACCTTTTCTGCCCAGGGCGCCACATTTTAAAATACGCCGCGGCATTTTGACCGAAGAGAGATGACATGAAATCTAGCTTGCTTCACGGGTTATAAAGTCAACCGTGATACATCCAAGATGAACGATACAAGTTCTTTTACCTATTATACCTATTATAAAGAGTAGACCCCCAGGTTCGGAATAGTTGCTGCGATCTCAGATACGCAGGCGTCGGCGCCCGCGGCGATCGCATTCCGCGCGGATATCGACTGCTATCGGTACGTGGGCTGCTATAGATGGACATTCTGACACTGATTAACGGTATTACTATTAATGCGATTAATGTAAAATTTCACGTTGAAGCAATAATAATCAATTTTGCATTGATTATGGAACTTAAAAGACTGTATAAAGTTATTAGCGAGTAGTAGCACACCCAACGTAAGCAGTATAAGTGCAGCAAAATTGTAATAAAACTTTGACTTTTTTCTTCATAATAACAAGATTTTTTTATGTGTAGGTAATGTATATTTTAATGTAAGTATGAAGTATTTTTAAATAAGCAGTAATTAACGGTATAAAGACCATTAAAATTTATTGCACTGCCCTCAGCATAACACCAAAACTGTACGAAAATGGAACTCAATTTAGATATAGTTACGTAATTCAGTTATATTATATGTGTATATGAAGTTGTATGCTTATGCCCTTTATGAAGTGATTTTGCTTAACTTTTAGCTTACTGTCTTTTAGTTTTTGTATACAAAATATTTAAAGCTTCTCATTATGAAATTATGCCAACTTCATTGAGTACGCGGAAAAAAGTAGGCGAAAAATAATTGTGACAAAAATTCCGGAGCAACTCAAGTATCCTACGAGTAGAAAAGAATTGGGTTGCAATGCACTCGGCTGAATGAAGTGAAGTGTAAAGATACGATGTTCCTTCGTACCAGCAAGTAGGTTGTAATACGAGGTAAAATATAGAGACCGTACATCCACTGCCAGGAAAGAAGGATGCAACAAAAATGTTGACTGAAGCGGGCTTTGCTTAGAAAAATACTATAAGAAAATGCTGACAACGTAATGTTGTGCAGTGTTAAGAACGGAAAAATATATACAAACTATTATTAAATATACCTATAAAATGTGTAAAGCTACTACTCACGACGATGGACCTGACCAGACGCATGTACGAGTATGTATAGTAGTATAAAAGCCTTAAAAAAATTATTAAATAAAATAATTGATTGATTATTAAAAAATATTGATTGTCGTTCGTAACAAATTTATAAAAAAAGACCTTTTAAAATAATTATCGATTACCGATTTATTTCGCTTTTTTTTGGGCAACAGTGCCTTCTATTATGTTATTTGAGAAAGTATCGCTGCATTTCTCTGGGAGGATGCGGGACAACTCAATGTCCAAGTATCCATCAGTCTCCACACTGCAAATAGATAAATTAGTATTCATGATTTGTGTGACCATTTTGCTGAATCAAAACAGGACGATTGCATTGATTTGGTTGATACGTATACTCGTATGTAATTTGTCGGTTTTGCATTTTATTACAGTAAATTTTTCAGTTTTTTTTTCTTGTAATATAATATGTTTAATAACTATTATAATTCATGTTAATAGGTAATTATATAAAATGGCATGGAAGACTCAAGTCTTTATAATAATATTATATAGACTCTACAAGATGTTTCAGTAATATTCAAGTAGCTAATGTATACTAAATTTCTCAGGTCAAAAACAATTTAATGTAACTTTTATTTATTCTGTTCTGATTTTCACGTTCAATACATATCAAAAGAGCGCCAATTGCAGAAAGAGTTTTGGGATATTCGTAGGACACAACCTAAAAATCGGTCCTGTTAAAAGCACAAAAATAATGGTTATGTTATTCATACCGTATGTGCATTCAGTGTGACCGAGCTATTGAAAAACAAAAACTTACGACAAGAGGCATGCAAAAATGTAAAGCACCTACATGAAGCATAATTTCAATTGAAATACCGAGAAAGCATGCTGCACATTTAGACTTCTTATACTTTGATACATCAGTATAAAGTAAAAACACTGAAGTTCTTCGACATTTTTATTTAACAGACTTCAAAAAAGGATTAGGCAAATAAATATTCGATTTGATGTTTTTTAAGTTTCAGTACGTGACACCAACATGTCTGTAAAAGGGATCAAAAAATTTGGTAAAAAAATTATATGTAACCAGCTCGTAAATGTACCTACAAGTCTTTCAAACAATTCAACAATTATGTAAATACGTTAGATGACTTGCGGAAAATCGGCAAACACACAAAAAACTGTAAATCTGGCACTACATTACGTAATCATTTAGCCCCTTAACTTAGTATGTCTACATCTGCAAAGTTATTTGCGCAAACTTATTAAGAAAGCGTACCTACGTAATGGAATGAAAATGAGAAAATAATTACATATCGTACAAAACTACTATTACAATATAATTTAGACAAGAACGTCTCAATTTACCCGCGTTGTTGGAGTCAGCGTAAAAAGCTTTACTTATTGGCATTACTAGGGTCACCATAAATTATGTATTTGTATTATAAATCAAAACTTTATCCATATTAGCTGGTTCTACAGTTACCTGTATAATTGAACTCTTTTCAATAAGGTACTTATTGCTAGGAACTAGCAACCAAGCAAATTATAAGATGGAATATCGTTGATCTGAATCGTTTCAATGTCCATCTGCTGGGCACGGGCATCTTCTCTCAACTGAAAAAGACTGCTCCAGTTTGTGATAATGATACGGGTTAGTGGCCAACCAACTTTGCGTTATGACATATACAAAACACAGTCCTAAGCACGCAAATCTGAATATTTTCAATTAAAATCTCCCTCACGCCTCCAGTAGATGTAGTTAAGGTAAAAACCTACAAGCCCTTACCTTAACTTATATAACCGTTGGTTAGAATGAAATCGATAGTGCAATACGTCTTTATTTTTATTTGTAAGTGTGGAGAGCAAATAATTATTATTTTCTTACTTCCTTCTTTCTTTCAGTATGCTTAAATGTGGTAAATAGGTAATACAGTTATGATATGGAAATAATATTACGATAAAGAAGAAAAATATTCTTGATGGTGAGAGTTAATTGGTGGAAGTTTCATTCTAATTTGTTAGATGGGATTCACGATATCCTCAACTGGTTATGTATTTGTTGCCATCCAACATGCGCATTTTATGTACTCGTACTACCTCCGCACCAGTTCTTTCAAGTTTCTTAATTCATAAATTCAAAGAGATTTTAACACTAAAGTGTTTTTATACCTACTAATATTTAGGAATGCCCGACTAGTTTCGGACAGTTCCAAGTTTCGAGATCCTTCCTCATGAGCTCCCGTGGGTTGTACAATCAGAGAAATTTGCCTTTATTTCGGTAAAGGAACGCTTTTTCTTCTAAATTCGAGATATGACATAGGATAATCTTATGATAAAGGTTAATAGACAAAAGAAAAATACAAGCTTTTACGTAAGATCAACATGTCAATCTTAACTTAACCTTAACTTGTGGCGAAATGTAAGGAAACTAGAGAAACCCTAAAAAAATTACTATTTAGAGTAAAAATAAAATAACTATTTTAATTGTAGTGAAAAACCTTGGTAAGAATAGGTTTCTCAATTTTCGTAGGCTCCATTCCAAACCTAAACTAAGTTTGGCATTGATCGACATACTTTACGAGTTTAACAGACGTGTTGGGAATTCTTGAATCAAAATAACTTGAACGTGGATTTTAATTATATTTTGTCTATAAATAAATAGCAATTAGACTTAATCGTAATAAGATACTTAAAAGAAGCCCCAGGCACTCTGTTTTGATTAAGAATTCGTGATTTTAAATATGAAGCTACCTATTGCAAGACAAAGTGTACTGCGCTTCTTATGATAATATCCTGGTTAAACATAACATATTATAGGTAGATGATTGTATAAATGATAATATTGCAGTTAATGCTGCTTATGTCTTTATTGTTGTAGCAAAAGTAAAAAATTGAATAAGGGTCAAAGCAGGACGTTCCGCCGCAATCGTATGACTATGTCACCATACAAGTAGGCTTCATCGTACTGTTAATTAACTTTACGCAGCGTGTTTGTGTAGTGAAGGCCTTACCGCCACTCCGGCTTTCTTGATGCTCTTTTAATAGCGATTTAGCCAAACAGTCGTACTTCTCTTTACATAGAATCTTCATTTTGCTTTACGATACATTACATACGCTTACGTTTCTATTAGGATTATTTCACATTTATTAGTTTAACATCTACTTGCAAGAAGCTTCATTAGAGTTTATGCTTCCTAATAAGTATGTTGCTATCCTTATCTTATATGTCGTAAACATAAAAATAAATTTTGCATAGTAAATGTATTTTACCAATAAATGTTACAAAATGAGAGAGCATGGGACTCATTCACATGCTCTTAATTTAATTAAGTAATAAATAAGTTTAAATCACCTAATTAAATAAAAATTGAAAATTGGAATTAATTTCAGTAAAAGAGCAGTGACTGAAACATATGTGAGGCTTTTGTTACTGTAAGTATTCTGATCTAAAGAATGAGAAGGAAAAATGGAATCTACAAGTAAAAACTCGCTATAAATTAATACGCATAATTCGATTAAATTCACCAATGAATTTGATATGATTACGCGTATTATTTATTATACAGTATGACATTTTTTTTTTCGGGTATTCAGCGTATCCAACCGACATGAGCGTATCCTCATTTCATAGTGGTAAATCCTCAGATCAACGCTGACTGAGAAGCATGCAAGGGGATCAATGAGATGGATTGCTCTCCGTTGTCACTTATTTTACTGCGAATCTATTTAAGTCAGAGGTGCTGAAGTGTTTTTACGTAAAGCGTAGGTAATTTTACGCCTAGAAATAGGATCTGCTTTTGAATTGATGGCTGTCGTAAAGCACCAGTTTCTCGATTTATAAGTTTCAATAGCACTTGATTTGCAAACTGCCTTTAATAGGACTTTTTTATAATAATTAAGAAAAAAAACGGTTTTAATTAAGTCAGCACAAATATAATATTGATCGATTTTATGGAAATTTATTGTTTTTAGGTAGGTACCTACTCATATTATAAATGAAACCTTCCCACATTGTTGAGCTATCCCTCTTAGTAATAGTTATAGCAAAGTTAAGCACAAACAAACAAGAATATTCTAAAGAATTAAAGAAAAGCTTCAGGATTATCATAATATTAGCAAAAGTATAAAGCTTAATGTACAAACTCTGCAGGTTGTTAAAGTTGACGATTAAGTTCGGTTCAACTTGCGTGGAGCAACTTTAGATCCATTGGGAAAACAACACCAGCTAAGCTCTTCAAATCGCAAGTACAACGGCACGGGGAGGATATTTTTAAAGTGCAGAAAGTTTTCCAATAAGATTAAACCGGCTTTCATTAAGGCGAATCGATCGCTTGGGGACGTTTAAAACGAAATCATTAAGTATCGTTTGAGTTGTAATAATTGACTTGTCTCCAATTTAAATCGACGAAAGTACTGATGAATCGAGAGTTCGATTCAGTGAATTAATCTGATATAAATTGGTGCTCCAGAATTGTTTATGCGGGATTAATCGTTGGGTCCGGGTCGGCCGGCGGCCGCGGCGCCTCTACTCGTATATCACCGGTTGACGCGCGATTCAATTAAACCAGCGAATGACAGCGATCGTATCATTTTATGTTTAGTATTGCGCTTTCTTTGGTTTTCATGTTCCTTTTGAACTTGTGACAGATTTATTGTATTACAGTTCAGTTGAACAAGTGCATCTTTTTTTCGTTTGTTCGTACTTTTGTACCATGTGACCATGACCATGTCTTCCCTATTCAAAATAGGTTGAATTAAAACAATTCTACTCCATTTCATAAGACAAACCAACAATCGCTGAAAGGTACCCCGATAATATTTTTTTATTAATTGGATGAGCTTCGCTCGAAATCTGTAATAAAATCTGACACAAATAATAAGGGTAGATAATATTTCGGGCACTAAAAGCAAGTCCGTCCAATTAGTAGATTCCGAGTTTGCAGTGTTTACGGGATCTAAGTAGGCTTACTTATCAAAGTCAAATGAATTGCATAGTTACTGTGGAAAATTTTCCAGCCACCATCAGCCTTTGGACTGACTTTGTTATAGCCACTTCGTCCAGATCTCCTGTCCATCGAATCGAGAGAGGCAACCTGTGCTCCTTTTTCGTATCGTGCTTGTCATTTGAAGACTTTTCTTGTCAGTTATTATTATAGTCTTTCGATTGACCGGAACTCCACACTGCCACTTCCGCGTGTTTATTCAGCAAGTTAAGTTTCATTTAACTAAGGGGAAGGGAACATTTATATGACAGAGTGGCACCTTGGCACCTAACCAAAGTCATAACCACTTCTATCATCAAGCATTTTTAATTCGAAAAAAAATGTAACACTTAGATCTTATAATCTTTCTATCTAACTCATTTACAATTTCTGCATGTGGCTGCACTCACAACATCTCAGAAATAATATTGCTCACTATATCTAACTCATTACTATGTAAACCGCCACATGAATTTAAAGTATGAATTTAAATTTAAAACAACACTTATGTATACAATTCGTATGAAAGATAGTTCTAAGCATCAACTATCAGATTAAGACGCGAAGCTACCGTAGCAGGTAAGTGACTTAGGTTTCTCCCTAGGAGCGGTTGTTAAATTTAGCGCAGATAATAAGTCTAAGGTCTTTAAGACGCTTGCGGCAACTAGCAGGTCGATCTGATTAACCGATGCCGAGTTTGCCGAACGTGCTACGGCAGCTGAGCAACGTGTTTTACGTGTTAACGCAATTTAACCGATCAGACACTATTAGGGTAACTACTGTGTGACTTAGTATAGACAATTCACGACACACAGTTACAATATTATTTGTGACGTGTTTATTTACAAACATTTGTCCCGACCCCAATTCAGTTGCAAGCAATTAGGTTGTTATATTGTTTTGCTTCCATTTATTTATTTTGTGTTTCGCATCCAATGAACACTACAGAACATACATTTGAAACTCTGGCGTTCCTCTTTTAGTGCACCTGCTAAATCCTCTCCCTAGTACCCAGGGTTGACTGGCAGAGAATGCCACCTGGTATGAAGACCTAATTGTATTACTTATTTGGTGTCGATAAAGAATAAATTAAATAGTTTGCGGTGTTCTATCTAGTACCTAGTACATAATACCCTAATGGATTAAATAGCAGCTTTGTCATGATAGGGATATGGTCATTTACAATGAATATAATATTGTCCCTGTTTAATGTTCGTGTTAGGATAGTCCTAAAACAACATTTCAGTGCTTTTACTACGCAGTGTATAATACCGGCACCCGGCACGAGTCTCTGTAATCTATATTATCACCTAGTTTAGAATTTAGGGCTGTTATCGTAGGCACCTATGGTTAATTTGGAATTTATCTTTCACCTCAGATTGAAGTAGTTGGCTATTCATTGCCTTGCTGATCTTAATTGTCTCTAGTATGTGTTTCAATAAAATATTCTACGTATTTGTGTGCCTGTTCAATTAGGCTCAGGTCCGGTCTAATTTTCTATGGGACCCAGTTGGAAGCAAGAGTTATGGAGCTATTAACATACAAAAAAATACAGACAAATTGGAAACTGTCTCATTTTTGAAATTTGCGAAAAATATTCATCTTCATCACATCGCTAGATATAATTGATATACAAAAAGTATTTATGATTTTCACTGATAACGAAGAAGAGATCCTACTAAAACATGAGGCTATTATGAAATGTAGCGAACGTCGAAACAAAGAGACGTAATTTATTTATGTACACAGCCTGTAGACCAGGCTTTATGGCTTTGCATTTCTCTGTGTAAATCAGGCGAGAGAAATCAATGAGATGCAGGAGCTTGTGGGTATTACAGACGGGAAGAAGCTTGTTGAAATACACTAAGTATTTTTAAGTTCGCTCTACACAATTTTATTTTGCTACTTATGAGATAAAAATTATAATTTTTTTTAAGCTAGTCCTGTGACAAAAAGTCATCGTTATTTTCGTCAATTAGGTCAGGTAGGTTAAAATATACCTTTAAACACTTGCGATTTTTCCCAGTTTTATTAGCAGGTGTGGGTAAAGCTGACTTTAATCCGATGCATGGCCTTACTCACTCACAACCTCTTAATATTCGCTTGGACAGGTGTCGCGTGAACGCTTTAAATTAAAAGCGGTTTTAATTTAACTTTTTGTGTCGGCTTTCCCTTTTAAGGATCGGCTTACCTTTTTAAAAGCTTTTTAAAGTAAGTATAAGTAATATCTTTAACAAATTCACCTGCAATATCTTCCAAATTATTAAAGTATTATTTAAGTTTATCTTTTTTTGAATTTCCCAGAATCAGAATGTCTACTATAATACTATATTTTCTGCATCTTACTTTATTAGCCAATATTCTAACAAATCTGTACTTGATTACATGAGATAGTATAATATTGATTATGTATAATCATTTCAGATATAAGTAGAAATCATAAACATATAATTTAATTATAAATGTCCAACCATGTTTATATTTAAAAGCCACGGTATTTCATATAGAAGAGAATAAACCTAAATGTTTCTTTTTTTAAGAAGTAAAATTATCTTAAATAGAGCAATTAAGATTAAAACTTCTAAAGTGGCGTTAATGACATTACCAACAAGTCATTTACAATTTTAGGACAAGTTAACCACAACCTTTATCTTTTTTATTAAGTTGTAAGTAATTTATTTCTACTCGTATCACAACATATTTTGAATCTTGCAATATTAGTAAGATTCCCGCTTAAAACTGAGTTAGCTCGACATTTAATGAAAGCAAAGTAATTTATATTTTCGGAATACGTCCACTTTATAGCCCGCTTTGTTTGAGCTGACATAATATTGACTTTCTTTTAATTGACGACTAGTTGGCGTGTTTGACAATTCTAAAGCTTTGTCAAACTGTGACTCATGCATGCGACTTTACACAGTAGATGTAACTCATGTAACTAAAAGGGAAGACAAGTAGAAACGGTTCCCTATTTAGTATAGATCCAGTTTCCTTCCTACCACTAAATAAATATTCGTGAGTCAGAATTTTTTGTCTTAAAATTTCCTTTATACTGTCTACAATTTTATTCTACCTACTATCTGCTAAACTAACGCACAGTGGCATGCATTTTTTGTCAACCTATCACAGAATTTCCTTTTAAAAATTGTAACTCGGTAATTAGTATTATGATATTTACTGTTGTGGTGATATGGTAAAATAAATTATGCCTTTCCTTTTTTTTAGCCCTTTTAAGATCAGAAATATCCAAATTCCCGTCTCCTTCCCAATCCGACCCGTTTCCTCCGTTTTATCTTTAGTTATGCGCAGCAGCGTGATGCCATTGAAGAAAAAAGAATGAAAAAGAATCAGATGAATGCCTCTGCTTACGACTTTTGTGCCGCAGAAAGATCGCATAGTGAGTAAGCTATGTTATTCAGGACTAGTTGTGCCACGCGGTTTCACCCGCTCTAAAAAAAATTTCTCAACATCTCCCTTCACTGCTCAAACTAAGTAGGTATACTATAACCAGCTAAGGACGTGCAGATTACACGTGTTATTGTGGGTCAACCATAAAAGATAGACATATGCTGTCGTGGGATATTTTTTATATAATTTTAAGGA
>DWQL01000625.1:0-14148 GCA_018231265.1 Noctuana haematospila | reverse complement strand
CGCGACAGTATATGTCTATCTTTTAAGATTAACTCACCAGAACCGTTTTATGGTAGTCAAAGTTTGAACGCGCTAATCTCAGGAACTACTGAACCGATTTGAAAAATTCTTTTTGTGTATGATAACTACATTCATGAGGAAGGTTACAGGCTTACGGTTTCTATTCTTAACACGGGTGAAACTGCGTGGCACAGCTAGTTTTAAATATATCAATAAACATATTTAATAAACTGTAATCTGTAATTTATAATAATTAACTTGATTCAATTTGTTTCATACATTTAATTACTCTATAATTTGGGGCGAAATAATAAATATCTAATATCACAGAAGGATAAATAATTATTAATTAGGATAAGAATAATGTGTATTAACACAGAATTTTTACTTTTAAGTTGTATTCTAATAGAAGCTTGTAGATACCTGGACACGCTGGAATCTCTCGTCAGCGACGCGGAGCTCCTTGGTAATCTCGTCGTAGTCAGCAGCCACAACGGCGAGCTCTTGTTCGATCTTCGCCTTGCTGCTGGAGAGGTTGACGTTGATAACAGTCAGCTCATTGATGCGGGTCTGCGCTTCCTCGTACGACTGTTCGACGACGCGCTTAGCACGAAGGGCCTAATAAAATTAAATTTATGATTAAGGTATGCAGAAAAAGAAGAGCAGTGAGCAGAAGTAAAAATCTCATAAGTTGCGGGAAGAATACCAAGTTGCATTAAGAGTTTATTTAGAAAATATACTAGTTGTAGTGGCTGGTATCTAAGTGGTGACTAGTGGTACAGCGGTGGAACAATGTTAGTTTGATGGTAATTACGAGTATGTTGAACTATTGGTGTTACTACTAACCTGTTCATAATTGCCACGGATCTCTTCGACCTCGCCAGTGAGTGACTGTATTCTGCGCTGGGCAACACCGTATTGGTCGAGGGTCACTTGGAGCTGTCTCTGTACCTCATCGTAGTGAGACTGGATTTCAGTAAGCTAGAAATGAAATTGAGGGAATAAATGAGTAAATAAATTAAATATATTTTATACAATTATTTGTTGTTACGAGTACATTCTAGCAAATGAATAATAAGCTATTTTACTAGTTCATATATGTAAAAGAAAGAAAGAAAAATTCATGTAATAAAGTTCCGAATGTCTGTGTCCGATAAAGTTTGAAATGTTAAAGTTTCAAGTCAATCCATAAGATTGACTCAAAACTTTTACACGACACAACAAAACAAAAGTGTTTCTGTATTCTATTTACCCTATTTATACTACTTTTCAAATTATTTCCATAAACATTATTCTTTTTTCATCATAGCAGCGCAATTAACGACATTAAATTAAATATTGTATTTTCTCAGTAAATCTTACAAATTACTATCAAAGCCACAGAGACTCGTGACTCGTGACTAGATTTAGCTAGTTGAATATAAAACAGTTAATTAGGTATTTTCGTGACTTAAACGTATGAATACCTGCAGCGACTGCTTCTTGATGGTCTTCTGCAGATCAATGTTGGTCTTGTTGGCAACATCAAGCGACAGCTCGAGTTCGGTGATCTGGATCTGCAACTTCTTCTTGATACGAGTCACCTCCGTCTTCAACTTAGTTTCAGCCTCAACAACGCGAGCACTCAACTGCTCGATTTCGATGCTGGTCTGCTTGCTGCAAAGACATCAAGTATGAAACAAACATCACACAAAATGACCCAAATTTGATTTCACGACACTATTGTACCTTGTATCAAACACAAAATTCGTATTTATATTCTCAAACTGTTTTATCGTTTCTTTTAATTCATTTAGTTTATGCACATATTCGTGACTTATAACAGGTATTTCAGTTTCGATTTTTACAATACACGTCGTTGGAGATGTTGCTCGCACTGTTCTAGCAATTTCTGTCATAGATTCTACATATCTATTTTCGGATATATTCGATAGCTTGGTTTCAGCTAATTTCGATCGGAAATTTTCTGTATAGTCACTTATATCTCGGTCAATATGCACTCTTACTTTTGGAACGGGCAAGTCTAAAATTTTAGGAGTCCTGTATCTTGCTTCTGCAACATTTTGTCTTGTTTCCTGCAGTAAAGTCTGAGCAATAGCTTTCGCTGATTTACCTCTATAGTTTTTAGCTTTTCTTTTCAGTTCAGCTCCGACATTCACATTAACGTCATACAGTTCAAGTTCCTTTTCGATTTCTTTTTGAAACCTTTTCTGCCTTTCTGCGTCTAACTTTTCCCTATCCATTTTTTTCTTTTTAGTTTTCACAACGACACTTTCAACTCCAACGTGTTTAGTAACGTTTGCTGCTGCTGCAGTTGCTATAACGGATAACGGAGATCTTTTTCCAACTGTGAATGTATTGAGATCTCTTTTAGCTTGTTGTGATATCTCTTGAGATATTCTAGACACGTCCTCTTCAGAGTATGGTTTAATCGGCTTATCGAATCTATACTTGTCCAACCCTCGCTCGTTGTTCCAGGGTAAATGAGGCGGTTTAGTGACTACGCCTTTTTCTTTGGCTGCTATGTAGTCAATCATTGGTTGATAGTAGTTGATTCCGTATCCATAATTATCTTCATAGACTGTGGTGGGAGGTTTGTTCCACTTGTAATCGGGGATCTTAACCGGTGGCATGATTAAACAGTTGAAAGAGTAACATTAACCAAAGTGTTGATTGAAAGATTCAGCGTGCGTTGTGCAACGAGGTTACCGTAACTGGGACAGGGAGAAAACGACACGGACTTTTGTACATTTCATAATCATCAATGTGCCAATGTTCTTAAATGCACTCCGTTAATATTCACCAATCAGACGAGCTGTTATATTTAAACGGAGTTCGTGCCAATTTTTAGTGTTACATTATATTATGCGGATGTGCGTCTGATCATGCTGGAAATACTCTAGTTTTGCGCAACACGGCGATGCATACTAATTTATCATTAGTCATTACAAAGGGTTCAATGAAAGTGCTCAATACTATATTGTTTCAATCTTTATCAATAGTATCAATAAATAATTATATCATTATAGAAATTGGCTGTCATCCAGCCAAAACATGTCATGGCTGTGTATTCAGAAGTTTAATGATAGTGTTGTTGGATGACGTTCATCACTCAACAGTAGAGTGTATTGGTGGGGTGTCAAAGTCAATATTGATATTCAGAATACAGTTCTTTTTTGGCGGTCTCGTTGTGTAGTCTACGTCTTAAGCAGAAGAGAAAATCATTCAAAAGGTTGGCAAGGTAAAAATGAATTTCGGACATAGATATTATTGCATTTGTGTATATTTTTTTGTATCTTATTTTGAGCACTAGTGTGTTAAATGTTTATACTGGAAATAACTATGAGTAATGGTAAAAGTAACAGTAGTGATTTTTATATGTATCTATTAATTAAATGTATGTAATTATTGATTATTTGTGTGTAATTTTTTGCTACTAAAAATGTTATTTCATTCTAAAGAAAAACCGTATTTTCAGATTTGACAATATGCTGACAGTCTTACCGGATGGATTCGATCTCCTCTTCCTTCTCCTGGAGGCGGCGTTCGGCTTCGTGGCGGAACTGGCCCAGCTCGGCGGTCAGCCTCTGCGAGCGCTGCTCCTCAGCCTTACGGCCCTGCAAAGATAAACAGATATGTAGACGATATAACAATACCATTACTTGCAGTTCGGCATATATCCTATATTTATTATTTTATCAGCAGCGTGTACAAATAAATTCTTATCCGCAATTTGTTACTCGTGCTATTACTAAATCGTATCGTATATTCATAAGTTCACTTCGCAATATAGACACATAATGCCACGTGTGCTTATAATATCTGTACCTGTATTAACCTGTACTCTTAGCTAATTATCATTCGTAATTCATATACTTGAGGAGTCATGTGGTGTAGTGATTACTATGCCGATACATCATTTAAAGAGTTCGATTCCCAGCGGAGAAGTCCTTAAAAGGTTGATTTTAAATTCTGTTCTCGGTGTTTGTGTGATTGCCTTTGTGTGTCCATGGGACCCACGACACAGGGAATCCTAGTGTGAAGATGTACTTATTATGTTCATTTGGACATCGAGTCACATAGCAAGTCCCCAAATTCAATCGATCACCCTAAAACTGCAATAGGTATAAGGAAAATTACAGCAGTACAACAACAAACCGGACTATGTACCTACCTAAATCTGATTATTCGTGCTATCATTAAACGTTTATCTAATGTAATCTCACCTTTCAATTACCCTGTAAAGTTACCCTGTAGTCTTGATAAAACATTAATACTGTTTCGATTAAGTTCGCGTGGGCATCTAATCAATACATACATTTCAATAACGATCACTTCATATACAAACATGTAAATCACATGAAAAAAAATCAGTTCGCAATATGCAATGACGTCGCACGTGCTCATTTCATATGAATACAACCTTCTAGTGTTTATAAAAATTCTTTAAAGTTTTAGTCGTTGGCAACGTAAGTATTTATTTTTCATCCGCATTTTGTATAATATCGTGTAGGTTAAAATGTTGTCCTAAGAATAAATAAAGGGTTACTCACTTTGCTTACTACATTATGGAAAAAAGATTTACTTCAACTTTTAAAAGTGTAACGATAGGTGCGGAACCTACGAGTATTTGAAAGTTTTTAGATGAACCTATTCAAAAGAATTAAGTCTTAATTGCACATCAAAATGAGCCGCACGATATTTATTGATATTATTATTAATAATTGCCTTATTTGTTTAGTAAAGTCTATTGATTGTAAAAAAAAGCTTTTACTCGATTTATGCGAAAGTTAAATTATTGTATTGTATTTTTAATATTAACAAGCTGTGTTTTCAGTTTCGTAAACGGTTGACATTTTCATTTAAAAAGCATAGCAAAAGATTTGAAATATAATTCGGGGTCATTTAGAACTAAAAAAGTATTACAACATCTTAAAATTTTGTTTGTTGCTAGTGATTCTAAAAATATTCTTTTAGTTGGTGTCCGTTGAAATGCCCTGGCAAATGTTTTAGTATAATTGGTCTGTGGTTGACTCCCCCTGAACTGCTGCCAATATGTTGCTAATTACTTAAACCAAAATAGATGCTAATTCCGTATGTCATGTCAAATTAAGGTGACTACACGTATTTAATTACTTGCAAATGTCTAAAAATAGTTCTAAACTAAATAATTATAAGAAGTTCATTTCTTTAAGATAAAACATTTAAAACGTTGCCGTGTGAAACTAACGAATTTAATTAACTACTTAAATTTAAAGTTATTTAGAGAGTTGTTTTATTGTTTTAGGCAAAGAGGTTGTAAAGTTTTTTCAAAACACTTTTTATATACATTGTATAACACAAGTTATATACATCGACAATTTTTTTTGAAACCGTTTTAAAGTGTATATCTATCTACCTATAACTCCTAAAAATTCTTCCCATATTATGAACTATTAAAAAATCATACGTTAGCAAGTCAATTGATGGATTTTTTATTGTTGCCAACTGTTATAATTTATTGTTGATATTTATAGACTTCGTTCATTATTCTCTTTTATAGATATGGATTTTTTAAATTAACAGTTTTATTAACTATTTTTAGTTTATTTTTTAAATATTTTCTATTCATATTTACTTATTAAATACTTGATTTTGAACACATATTTATTTATCTTTTAGTTCTAAAGTAAAACAAAGTTTCTAAAGTAAGAACATTTCGGTAGTTAACTCCAAATAAGTAAAGATTTGAAATTAGGAGCTTCAATAAATAATCAAATAATAATTGGTTTTTACCAAAGGTAACATTACTCGTATTATAGATAAAATTTTCTATTAAATATAAGTATTACTAAATTAAATACATCTTTTATAGATATAAGACATCTCTGAAATTAGTAGATAAGAATTTATCAAACATTTTTGGATGATATAATTATGTCCGGCCTTCGTAGACACGTCACGAAATGTGTCAAGGTTCCTTTAGATCATAAACTAAGCAAATTCTGTTTTACCTCTATCGAATCACTAACGGAGTACTAACTCCAATTACTGGCTTCCAGCTAAGTTTTCAACACATTGACTCATCTGAACTCCTCAAAACCTGGTAAAACTGAAAAGACAAAGAGCTGCTGGTAATTTGAAAATAATTGAAATACTCACAGCCTCTGCTTCCTTGTAGGCGGCGGTGAGTTCCTCTCGCTCGTTCTCAAGACGGCGCAGCTCGATCTCGAGCTCGTGAAGACGGCGGGTCAACTCCGTGAGAGTGGCGCGGGCGTCGTGCAATTCATCTGGAAAATAGAGAAGATAATGTCACTACGAGGAACATTTCTAATTTATAAAAAGGCCCCAGACAAGCATTATCATTGCGGCATAAGATTGCAGCGATCACATTGAGTTTCTATACCCGGGCTACCATATTCGACTGAGAAATTTTCGTCTAAGAAAAGAACAAGATTATGAACTGCTGATATACGCATACAACTATGAGAGTTAAAGGTTTTCAACGAAGCTTTAGAAGAGGAGGCTGAAATAAAATATAGCCTTCAACTAATACTGTTCTTTTTAGGTTATATATACCATTTGAGATGGCCGTAAGTAATATCAAAAATCTGTCTTGATTCATATTACTCATAACACATATTTTTATTTTAAGTAAAGGTAATAAACTAGTTCTATGACTATCCATGATTATGAATGAGGTTGAATTGGTCACTTACATTATATGAAGTTATAATATATCTTGGCTCATTAAATGTATCTCAATTGGTTTCACAGTCAATAACGCTATTACTCACCACCCAGTTTCTTGTTTTCGCGGCCAAGAGCGTCCTTCTGTTCGCGTGTCTTGTCGAGCTCATGTGAGATTCGCTGTAGTTCTGTTTGCTTGTTGCGCAGGTCACGCTGCGTCTGCTCATACAGCTGCACGGTTTCCTCCAGGCGCGACTTGATCTCAATGTTGACACGTTCCAGTTGCTCGGTTCTCTTCTGCAGCTCCCGGGCAGTTCCATTGGCCTTCTCGAGATCGATGATCAGGACCTCAACCTAGAAGCCAATATAGACTAATTATTTGTATTTCTTCAACAACCTAGGTATGATATGGCTTATATTATGTCATACTCGTACATACTGAAATTATTTTGAGTTTTAACTATTTTACTTTAATATAATAATATTATTATTGTATCGTTATGTGTACGTACCTCGCTCTGCAGGCGCGATTTCTGCTTCTCAATATTGTTGATCTTGACAATGAGGGTTTCGATCTGTTCTTCTTGTTCCTGGATGCGAGCGGAGTACTTGCGGCGGATCTCCTCAATTTCCTCTGCCCTGGCGGAGGCTTCAGCCTCGTACTTGGACCGCCAGTGTTGGACCTCACCGCTGGCCTTAACCAACTGGCGTTCCAAGTCCAATCGAGCTTCGGATTCCTCTTCCAATTGCACACGGATGGACTCCAGGTCAATCTCGACCTAAAATGTTATAAATATGTTAGATATGATTTTTTTTAAATTTCGGAATAAGAGTTCTCACATAACATGTTATTTATTATTGCAGTTTTATAAATACATTATAAACTAATATTTACCTGGTGCAAGCTAGCCTCAAGCATGGAGCGCCTCCTCTCCTCATCCTCGAGCCTGCGACGGGAGTCCTCAAGCTGGCTGATGACCTGGCTCTTAAGGTACACCACGTTCTCAATGTTCACCTGGAATAGCAAGTTAGTATGATAACAGAACTATCAAGTTTCTCTTGGACAAATAGTTGATTAGATATTATTATTAACTATTATTGTATTTTTACCAACATATTCTATAAGTATGTAGTTATATAATCGGTAATACTCTAGTGATAGGTAACATAATTATAAATATGACGTCTTAAATATTTTTTTTACCTTAAGGTCCTGAACTTCCTTGGTAAGCTCAATATTCTCCTGGGACAGGCGCTGCTTGTGGGAAGTGATGTCCACGATGGTACGGTTCAGCTCTTCGATCTTGATATGGAGTTCACTGATGGTGATGTCAAGCCTCTCGCAGGTCTTGGAGATTGTGATCTTCTCCTTAGTCACGTTTTCCACTTGGGCCAAAAGCTCGTACACCTCAGCTTGGAACTTGGATTTTTCCTTTTCAGCCCTGGAGACAAGGAAACGTCATCGAATCAAATTGCTGAATTCAATTTCTTCCTTATTTGGTGACTAATAATAGTCGCAAGTAGTTTTCCGAATTTTATATGATTTTAATGAGTCTTATATGCTTTGCGGCATATAATATATGGAGGAACGTAATTTCATAAAATTAACATTACAAGACATAATGGAAAAAAACTTTATAAGGCAGTAAAGAAATATATCACTTTTTATTTTCCAAGGGTAAAAGTAAATTTCTATTAGCTTAGACGATTTGTTTTCAATATATTTTAGTGTTCTCTTCTCATGTCCTGAAACTGCCTGGATTCATCTGGATACTTTCATAGTGATCAAGAAAATATGTTGTGCCAGATTCCAATCCTCTACGCACTAATTAATTTACCACTAACATCAAAAAACAAACGAGATCCGTATTAAAAACAACTTTAAAACAATAATTTTTCAAATTACATGTGCCTTCTATAGGCCACTTCATAGGTAATAGTATAATTATTAAATATATTAAGGTATTTTTTCGATTTTATATAATTATGTCCAAGAGTGTACAAATTTAAATCGGCTTTAATTAGGTACAGTTTGCAGGTAATCCCGACACCTAAAGTTACGGGTCTACCTACTACCTGCTCAGTTTTAAGTATTTTTGAAAAATATTCACTACTCACTATTCTAATTTATTATCCCATCATAACTGAAATTTGCACTTATTAATCCAATATAAAAAAGTAAAGCACTAAACTAAACCTGTTTTCGGGAAAATAGACAAAAATCCATGTAAAAAAAATTGCGTTGCAAAATAACTTATACCTTAATAATTTTCCAATAAAAAATGTTCTAATACTTTTAAAAAAACTAGTCAAGTTATTTTTTTTAAACAGTATTTTCCCAAAAAGATGCAGGATGTAAAAAATGCAGGGCGTTCTGTCGCAGTCAGAGTTTTTATACACAGCAATTTTTCAATGCAGAGCTTATTGTCGCAGAAGGTTTTTCGCATAGCAATTTTTAAATCTACAAATGTCGCAATTGAAATAAAAACACAGGTAATAAAACATCTTTAGTCATATAGCTGACAGTCGAATAGCTTACCTGGCTTTGTTGTGGGTGAGTTTGTCAATCTGGTCCTGCAGGTCAACCACGATTTCTTGGTGCTTCTTCTTAAGCAAGTGCGCGGTCTCTTCGGATTCAAGATGAACATCTTCTAGAAGTTTGCGAAGCTTGGTCAATTCAGTATCGCGTTTCCTGTTGATTTCGAACTGAAAAAACCGTACGATTTTAATTCCTTCATGTAAAACTTAAGTCTTATATAAATCAATTTCAAGGCCTTATTGGTGTTGTTATATGAATATGCAATATTATTTATTGTACTGAGATTTCAATAAGCAACTTGGGTAGTCAGGATCATAATGCTGATCAATCGAAAAACTTTCACCATATTAGTAGAGAATACGGTACGCCTTTTGAAATGACAAGATTAGGTTAAAATTTAACCTCTACAAAGTATTTCCTTTCTTAAAAAAATTATAGCTTTAGTTTAGTTATAGGTACAGTAAACATTAATGATTTTTTAATGTCCTTAAACTACTACTATATCTTTTACTTCATAAGTACCGATTTTAAAACTGTTTTATTTACCTGGCTCTCAGCTCCACCCTCAGCTTCTTCCAGCCTCTCTGAGAGCTGGATAACTTGCACGCTCAAATCTGCCTTCTCTCTTTCGATCTGTAAAACGTCGTATAGACCATTTCCCTATTGAACATCTTAAACAAAATTGACTACTATTTAGCAGTTTAGCAGTGTTGTTTTGTCTAAGGTTCTAAAGCTTGGAATAATAATCTGAATGGTAGTAAACTTTAGTATAGCGATATACCTACATTTTAACATTTTTTACTTCTGTAATAATTGTGTAGTTGATTTGTAGGAAAGTTTGTAATATTGTGCTGGTATTAAAGTTTCAAAGTTCGATTTGTACAAAAAATATAAAGAAGTGTAGAAATTATGCAACGTCGCTGCGGCTCCGTAGCGCGTCCTTCGCATATTTCCACATTGTGTCCGACTAAAATAAGAATCCGCTTCGTATCTCACGGCAGCTGTGACTAAGTCAGATATTTTCGCTACTAACACCGCGATCTATTATTATATTTCAATATTGTGGCATTCTCAACGGGAACGAGCATCATTTGGCCCAGTTTCAAAAGTGAGACCGGAGAGCGAGAAGTTGAGGTTTCAGTTAATGCTTTCGTTCTATGACTAAATATAACGCGGGTGCGCGAACTCGCGCGACTTGCTTCAGCGCCGAGCTTTGCACGCGCTTTCTTCCAGTGTCCGTGCAGTGCGAATGCTGCGCGCACGTGACACTGCACCCGACTACAGAAATAGAACTGACGACGAACCGTGATAGCAAATGAACTCATCACTAAAATACAAATATCTTAAATCCAGTCAACCAAACAATTTTTTTAAGAGAACTATTTGTATAACTTAATTAACGCTTTTTGGCGGTTATTAAATGGGCGAATTAATTACACTTCCGATTTAAAGTTTTATCGTAACATTAAACTTTTATAAAGTTTTATAAATTAGTATTATTTAAAAGAAAACGAAAGTAAAAAATGTTTCGAAATTTCGACTTATTTTGTGTTAATAAGTAAAAATGTGGTATGGTAACAATTTATCTCAAACCTACTTATATATATGTTAATAAAAACTACACAAAAATTTAAAAATGTTAAAGTTATTAGCTTAATAAGTAATAGCATCCCCGTAATTTTACTAAAGGGTGCAAGGAAGCAGGAAAATCGAGGGCGGCGAGGCGATATTAATAGAGGTGTGTGAAAGGCGCCCGCTCCGCCCACACCTGCGCCGGCGCGCCCGCTATGGATGCGGCGCTCACGCATATCACATTTCGCGCGCACAGTAGCTTACCCTCTGACGTAGCTCTCTTTCGGATTCCAGATCATCTTGGAGGAGACGAATCTTGTCCTGAAAAATACAACATATTCTATCATGTGTCCGCGACCACTTCACAAGCACTGCACTGATTTAACGGCCGGTACCTCCAGCCTGGAGAAAGCACTCAGGTCGGCGCTGTACTCGATGTTGACGTCGGTGGTGCCGCCACCGCTGCTGCGGTAGGTGTACTTGGAAGTTTTCGCCACGGCGGACATTGTCGCTGGTTCGTCTCTCGGTCGGCAGTCGGCGCTACGTTACCGGTCGGGCACCGTTCGACTAGTGAGAGCGGGTGCGGGTGGCGCGCGCGCATCAGCCACCTCCCGCTCCGCCGCGTCTCCGCCCCGCCGCCCGCCCGCTGCGCCTGCGCCGGACGCGGCTCCAGGGCGGCCGGCCGGCTGGAGCTCGCGGATCGTGTTACCACCCCCGCGCACCCCCCTCTCGGCCTTTTATAGACACGCCCGCCTTAACGCCGTTGCGGTTCTCTTTTATTTGTTTTGCCCAAAAATTTGGCAAATCCCTTTGCTCTAGCTAGCGACATACCCCGTTCATATAAGATTAGCCAGAGGTGATGCGAGTGTGAGCGAGTTCGCGACGCCGGCGCCGCTGGTCCAGGCTTCCTGGCAGATTCCTGTCGGTCCCTGGCAGACGCCCGCGAATCGGCCCACACGAAATGCCATCAACCAGATGAACTTAACAATGAACTTCTTTAAGTTTTTCTGTTAATCTTTAGCGCGTTTAAT
Source organism: Noctuana haematospila (assembly GCA_018231265.1). Classification (NCBI taxonomy): domain Eukaryota; kingdom Metazoa; phylum Arthropoda; class Insecta; order Lepidoptera; family Hesperiidae; genus Noctuana; species Noctuana haematospila. The sequence continues at coordinate 2,337 of DWQL01000625.1, read as the reverse complement.
CGATTGGAGAATGATTTGTTTACTAACAAAAGCTAATACGAGACACTGTGGTCGTTGGGTAGATACGTTAAAGCCACTACTAATTTACTTTACTTTCGATACATAAGTAAATAAACCCCTAAGTGTATTAATTTTGCAATGAATACTAATAAAGTTTGCTATACCTATTCGATTATACAGTTTTGTTCTTTTAAAGTTTCGTAGAACGCTCGTAGACAGTCTACAGCGGATAAGATTTTCCTTACAGTGACATGCTGACGGTAATTGTCATTGCATGTTTAATGCGTGTAAGATTGGTTTGTGTTTAAACAAAAATTAAAGGAATTCTTAAATGTATCTTTATTTTACTTTTAGCTTTACATAATATACCTATAACCTACATTCATATTCATTACCTTTCCTTGTTGTTTACACTTGTCTACACATAATTATTTGACGAATATCTTCTCTCTTACTCAGCTTTCCCTATAATTATTTTTGTGACAAAATGGATATATTAAAAAAACAGAAAGAACATAATATTTCAATACATTTTAAAACAGATACAGTAAACATAAAGTACCTATGTATACCTACTTAGAGCTCCGCTGCTTGTGTTCTCGTAGATCGGACCTGATAAACATGAACTGAATGGAATAATACATAGGTACATATTTAATCCTTTGTCCTGAATGTTCGACTGACTGACGAATCAACGATCAGCAGTTTAGGCTATGCGTTGATTGATAGAGATCTGAAACTTGGTTGGTGTGTTTTTTGTACGCCATAGGCATGTAATAAGAAAAAATTACCGAAATTCTACCCCTAAAGGGGTGAAACACGGCGGCAAAGTTTGTATGGGACCACGTAATTCCTTGGTCCAATTATTTATGAAATCCACGAGGACGAAGTCGCGGGCATAAGCACTAGCTTATTCCCCTCGACTACAACACTACTAAGTGTTATAGTCGAATGGGTGACCACTAACAACAATATTTTAATGGTCGTTTCCACGCTTAGTAGATAAGAATACATTATTGTAAACCTTAGATAGTAGTCCTAAAATTTTTCAGAGGTATAAATATAGGCGGCTTAAAAACATTCCACGGTCATTAACCCTATGAAGATATTTACTATCATTAGAATTGGCGTAGCATAATATATGATCCAGGCATTTACCAAACATAGAAAAGAAATCCACTCTTGGCGGTGTAAGGTTAAATGGTAACACATCCAAGATATGAAGCTAGAACCATTGGGTGTGTCTTGTTAGACTCAAGTTTATTTATATTTTTTTTGCTCATGTCAAGGACTGTAATAAAAGATTTTCAGTTTTTACAAGAATCTCTATTTATAATCAGTAGCTTAGTCATCATTAAAAGACAAATCAATCGAATTATGAAAACTCATTGAGTAGGTTTGAGTACGTAACTTTTAATTTGCCTATGGACTCCTATAGCGTGACTAAATGCGTCTGGCTATATTTTATATCTCTTCTTAACATTTATAAAGGTTTAAATATTATTATAAGACATAGATGTAAGATGTCTAATATAAAATACAATAAATGCTAATATAGAACACATATTTTAAAACAGAAATTAGGTCAGGAAGGTGCACTGATAATTTAACGATTGGCAGAGAACTGAGGAAGAAATCTTGTGAGCGGATTGTGGGTGGATCCACGTTAGAGGTGAATCAGCTTTGACTCAGAAATAGGATCTCTTATTCATAATTTTATAATTATACACACTTTTACAAACTGATACCACGAAAATCTTTGCTTACAGATATTTTTATTTTGTTTATGAGCGCTTGCTATCAACATGTGTGTCAATATCATTTTACTTTAAATGCTCATAAGAAATTAGTGTAGCAATACAATTATGCTATGCTGATTAAGCGCTAGTAATAAACCTTTTAACAAGATCTTGTACCAAGAAGTTTTATAAAGAGGATTTTATTTGTAGGTATTTATATACATAATATGAAAGTATGTTTGTATGTATTTATGTATGGAAATTGTTAATTGGATTGTAACAATTTTATAAGGTTTAATTCAATTTAACTTACCGAATAGATAATCAAGTTTCTGCAAAAGTACTGCAAGCCTCAATAGAAGATAACGCAAATGGAACTGCATCGAGAACTATTATTATACTCGTTATTCTTACTTTGAGACAACATTCCTATACTAAACTGCTTAATTTATTAATAACTTGTAATTTATACATTTCATTTTAAAGGAGTACCGAGAGCTTTTTTCTCCCGGCCTACCTTAGCCAAAAGGGCGCCTAAAGCCGATGTATCGAATTATTTGACGTTCATCCAGTGTATACTTGTACCTTATGATGAATA
>DWQL01000624.1:0-14155 GCA_018231265.1 Noctuana haematospila | reverse complement strand
CCGAAATTCTAAAAATAAAAACATGGTTTCTACTAGTTTACCTACATGAAAACTATAGTAATTTTATTGTTATTACATCGTCCGAGTATACAAAAACCAGGAAAGTTATGAATTAGAGTGTGTAACTAGTGAAACCAATATATTATTATGCAAAATATGGTTAAGACTTGTGCAGATCCTGAATCTTTATCAACTGTAACTTAAATTTACTTTTGCGAAGACTACTTTGATGTATGACAAACTATTAGTTATTTTTGTTATACATTTTTTTGGTTGGATAACCAAGTCAGTGTATGAAATTAGTTATGACTCAAGTCAGTTCAGAAACGCAATTCCAGGCATCATAGTTAACATAGTTGCTATACACACATAAATAAACGGATCTGTACTTTATACAGTCGTAAAGAGTAATGACACTGGAAGTGCAAAAACTAGTTTGTTTCATGGCTCCCTTTCGTGTGGAATAATAACTGTTGTAGAGTGAAGTAGAAATCGTTAAAACAGTGAAGTAAAAACGGAACGAAACGAAATAATAAAAGATCTTATCGATATTGATCTCCCACATCGTTTATGAGTAGCAAACAAGCAAGCAGGCCTTCTGATAGTTGTCAAGTGGTCACTGCAACCCATGGACAACCATGGCGTTGCTTCTCATGAAACTGAGAAGGTAGTCTCAAATAACATATCTACGGGATCCACAATCCCCGACCAAAATACAAAATATGAACTTACCACAAGACCTGCTTAACGGCGCGGTATGGGGCTTTGAAATTAATACAAAATTAAAACTTTATACTGTGGCTTAAATCCTTTGAAAATGGAAATAACATAAAGTAGATAAGAGAAGCAACCACAATGCGAAACATTATTTATAAACACGGGTTTGGAGTGGTGGACTATGGCCTAAACCCTTGCCATGTTCGAGCCCAATGCTGAACAGAGAGACAACAATGGGTCGATAATGATATAAATTAAAGTTTTTAGTCGATCTTTATAATGTCGAAAAGTCTCAAGTAACATTAAGTGAAAATAGGATAGAATAGGTACACGAGTGATTAAGAATTGACCGTCTCACTTCCTAGAAAGTGCCTCATTGTCCCTAATTAATCCTGGAAGATTACGAGAAGATTACTAGGACGACGTATTTTCAAAGTCTTAGAGGGAAGTTACTCCCTCTCCCTTTGTTCACGTAATTTGCACAGCAACGTTTTGGCGCCGCTCATTAACATGTATACTCGTATATCAATTTGCTCTCAGTTTTATTTAAATAGCATTTAGATATTATTTGCAACAAATTATAAATTGATGTTGGTTGCCCTCAATTTGTATTCAAGACAAGGCAAGCAATTACTATCTTTAAACTTAAATATCTGTATATCAGATGTTTAATTAGGTACATAGTAGTAGTAGGAGGTACATTAAATACTCAGATGAATGTTGTAACTCATTAATTTTCCATATAAAAATATTATAAATGAGTTATTCTATACCTACTATAATAGTTATCCTATACATATAGATGTGAGCTTTTCTTTGAGGAAAGGCTTGGGTCTAACAGGAAGCACTTGTAACAGCGGAAAGGGTCCGTAGCGCATAGCGCGTAGCGCAAAGCCCGTAGCCCGTAGCCCGCTCACGCGTGAAAAGTCATCCATTCAAGATGAAATATTATCACCAAGTCGACAGCGTAAAACTAACGTAGCCATCTGGGTGGGTAAGCTGGGGCAATTTCCTTAATCAAGTCACTCATGCTTCATCTCTGAAAATCACATGTAATCACATATGCGCAGATCAAAAGACCCCCTCACCCTTAAGGGATAAAAGTACTATCCAAGGTAAGGTAATGTAATTTAGTATGGGTTAATTTACACTTAGCTTTAGTCAAAATAGCCATTATTACTTTACGACTCATATTATGTATAAAACAGCCGTGCCCGTCGTATCACGAGTACCTACTTCATCACAAAAAATAAATAACTTTAGACTTATGTACTACTTAATAATATGAGATGAGCAAATTTTTATAGATTTTATCATTAAGGTTTATTCATCATCAACCTTAAATAAACTAAACATGTTTGTTTTTTAGTCAAACATGTTAATCGGATTCAAATCGTTCTAAATTATTTAAGTAATGTAAAGGAGTCTGCAAATTGTACGAGCGAGACTAAAATAATATAAATATGTAAATATATATGTAGAAAGAAACCAATAAATTAGAAAAGAGAGAAAATTAAATCATTATTTGGTAAGATTTTAAAGTACCTATTAGTTATCGTCATGTTATCCTTGTGATATTTTTTGTTAATTTGTTAATTTTTGCTAACAATACAATAATCCCACATAGTGAATTGTGATCCCATCTGTAAATCCTCAACCTTTTTTAATACCTATCTGGAAGGCATGAAGTAGGAAGACAATAGATAAATGTCTAAGTGGGTAACCAGCAAAAGAAACAAATTACTAATTATTTAATATGAATTTATTTAATATCATTCTAAACAATTCATATAAACAGACAATGTTTGTTCTAAGAAATAACGACACGCAGATGATATGGGCACTAGCCATAGGCCTATAGATATGGCAGGTTACCCATCTAACTTGCGCCTTAAGCACCTTATGAAAAAAATATCTATACTCTAAAGCAAATGGCGTCAATATTATAATCTAGTTAAATTTCTAAGCAAGAAACTCAGGAAGCTACACTTTAAGAATAAAAATAGCAAATCAAGTTTTACTGCTCAATAAAAATGAGTTAAAGTAGAAAACTGCACGTGACTTTCACGCAACAGCGGCGAGGCTAATCTGCATTGCAAATTAGCTTTAGTTTGTTACTGGCGGGATAGATGATAGGAACAATGAGAAATTAACAAGGTACCAAATACATCGCTGTATTAAAATATCATTATACTCGTAAATACACTGCACAAATAAAATTACTATTAAATAAATGGAATTAGTAGGCTCAATAACAATATATGTTATTATAATGTCTACAGGTAAAGACAATTATGAGTTGTTTAAGTACTTTAATTGACTTCACTCAATAACTCATGTACGAGATAAAACAAACTTACAATGAAATAAACTATTTAATTGAACATCAATTTAAATATTTAAGTAAGTGTTAGCATTTGTGAGTGTTGCGTGATATGCATACGTTCTTGACGAGCTATCGGCTCATTACGAGCCCGCATTTTGCAGCGCAAAAGTTGAAGAGTATTCTCCCACAACTTACTTTGTTCCGCCACAATACCTTGTCGAGAACTGATTGCCCGTTGTTCCTGTGGAAATAACTTGCAAATTTATCAACATTTATGAGCGAAACCAATGAGAAACTGGGTCACATTCATCATTAATCTAAACTGTAGACAGCTAATTGGTAGATATAGTCTTGCTATGCAGCGTTTGAATAATTACTTACCATTTTGAAATATTTCGGCTATCCCAGTACATATTGTTTATCCTTACATAACAATATCTCATAAGGTAGTGGTATAGAATTATATATTATTACATCAATAGTAAGTTACGAGTATAAGCATAAATTGTATGATTATTACCTCCTCCAAGTTATTCACAATTTCTTCCACATCACCAACCCTTTTCTTCAAAGCTTCCATCTTCGATGGTTTCCTTGGAGACTGCATTGAGTTTTTCATTTCGAACTTTACCACTTCTTGCAAACTTTCAGCTTTTGTAATCTTTTGCCTCAAGTTTTTCCATTCATCCTCTTTACTATTCAACTGGTTAGTCATCTCTATAACTTGATTTTTTAGCGGTTCCATTTGTGATGTTATATTGATAGAAGTCGCTTCGTATACTCGCTTTTTTTGCTCATATTGTTGTTGTACTGCCTGAAAATCCTCCTTAACGGGTTTAATTTTATCCGCTAACGGTTGTATTTCTTGACGAACTTGTGATAACTTCTGAGCCGTTTGTGCTACAACCTTAAATATAAAATTTCATATAAAATTTCATTTGGATGAGCTACAATAAACTTTAGTCTGTAGTAGAATTTAACATTCAGAAAATTCACTTATTTTATTGTATTTCAAATTGTTTATTTCATGTCATATTTTGCCAACCTGCGATAAATCATGTAAAGACTTTTTTGCTAAATCCGCCTGTTTATTCGAATTCTTTTCAACAATTTCATCGTCATCTACTCTCATTTTTTTGTGATTCACCAGTGCCATTTCCACGGTCGGATCGTTGGTACTTAAAATATGAAGGGTTCTTGTCAATATGCCTGCTTCAATCTGGAAAAAGCTCAAACGTAATTGCACAGCATAGTTACAGCTCTACATACTATATATTCACTTGAATTAAAATAAAAACCTTGAATGTAGAAAGATTTGCTCTTTGTCTTTTATAGACTGTGCTTTTCGTGCGTAAAGAATTTACATATTTCTTGAGCTCCTCCCCTCGGAGAACCATATCTCCAAGGATTTGTCGTACCTTAATTGAGTGGAATAAACAAGTTATAAAAGTTTGTTTTGTCCTGTTCTTAATAGCAATTTAATTTAAACGTTACATTTTGAATAAACATCAGGATTCGGAGTAAGCAGAATCTTAATCCTAAAGCTATAGGATTAAGATTCTTTTGATACCAATCTGAAAGGAAATAGCGTGAAATTATCCGCATCCAATCTCTCGACGCTTTGACGTAATGACCGATTACTCGAAATGGGAAAAATGTATCTGATCGACGAGCCGCGCCATTCTGATGATTGTCGCAATCGACAACTCCCATAATAGTAAACGCTTATTTTATCTCAAACGTGGATAACTTATGAATCTGGAGAAATTGAGAAAATCTGGTGCACAAAAAGACAAACTTTTAGTCAAGTTATTTTTGCGCTATGGATAAAATGTAATATAAATTATACAGATATAGAATTAATCACACTATAAATGATATATACATACAAGAATAGTACACAAAAATTAGGTTAGGTTAGGTTAGAAAGTAAGATTATAAGAAAGGCTCGGTGCTCTGGACTCAGAAGTACTGCACAATATGCGGTGTCAACCTCACTATACGAATGTTCCCACACCTAAAAAATTATAATCAACCAACAAGTACGTAGGTGGATAATTGAGTACTTGAGACTGCAGATCGGCAAGAGTGGCCTCATGGTCCTTGAGCGTTGCGGCCAGATCATGCACACGGCTCGCACTCGCGTCTTTATTGCGGCGGATGACCGCCGCTTGCTGCCGGAATGGCGCCAGCTTGTCCTCGCGAGGCCCAGTCGCCGCAAGCCGCCGCTGTACCAACTGCTCTACTTCCCTGTTCATTGCTGTTATCTATGGATGTTGCAAAAATTTACAGAAAAACAAATTGCTTAGTATTTTCATAACATTTACGTTTCGTTTCTCTACCTATAATATTTTTATCAGTCGCTACCTACAAATAAAACAGCCATCACATCACTAACTAAATTAAGTAGTTTCCAGATTTCACAGAAATGGGTAACAAAGACTGTAAAATCTAACTACACAGTAAGTGCCGAGCGCCGAACTCCCCTTGTACAAATTACTATCGTAAATCAGGCCTTGATTTTCCTTGATGTTCCCGAATAAGCTACTAACAACCTCCCTTCCCCTAATCATTACCTTGTCCTGAACAGCAATTAAATCGGAGCGAGTAGGGTGCTGTTCTGTAGCTACAGATTGCATGATGTTCAACTCCTTCTGTAAGTTAGCTCTCTCCTGGGGCAGTTTTTCTTTAATGAGATATGTATTTAACTGTAACAAATGTCATAATGGTTTTATTTAACGTTCTGTTTAATTTTACCATGTTGGAACTTGGAACGTCTTTGTTTTAACGATAAACACGCTAAATTTGTCTATCGCCTGTAGTATAAATATTACACCTTACCTGTATTTCTTCTTGGAGATGTTTGATAACTTCATTCACACTTTTAGGTGCAGCACTCTGTCCATGAATCATATTTAAATATCTCTTGAGTTGCTCAGTTGCCAATTTGACTTGCGATTGCTGTAACTCGTACTAAAACACATCGACAATTACTTTTCTATTATTATAACGTTTTCATATTCGAAGGTTTTGTTGTTATGTGTATGTAACGTACTTGAGTTTCTAATTCCTTTGCCCTTTCTTGTTGACGCCTTAATTCTTTGCTCATGTACAAAAGCTCTTCTTTATCATTAACATCAATTAGATTTACTTGAACATTCTCCAACCTTTTAATCACTGAAATTAACTACTATTTTATTTACAATTTTTACATGAATACACATACGATTGTATCTTTTACATGATTGTAACTTTTTAGTTGCACAACCACATCACCCACCACAAACGCTAACCTAACCAAATTTCAACATGAAAATTTTACGCCAAATAATTTATTTACCTATGTCTCTTTCAACGGCCATTTCCTTGATGTCATTGATTATTTCCGACGCACTCTCCTTTTGTAGAATCCTCGTTCTCTTGTGCACATCTTTAAACTCGTCAATTAAGTTCTGATATAAGTCTAACAAATCCTGAATATTGTTGTTACGAGCAACCTCTGGTGGAATATCAGGGATCTTCAAATACCTAAAAATAATAATTAAAGCAAACCTTTAAATGAACTTTTCATCTACAATCTGTAAGAATATGGATAACAATATATAAGAATATATGTATATACTTGGCCAGATACGCTGTATTTTTCACTTGTTCCTTATTTGACAACAGCCAATTAAGGACATGATGTATGGTCCTTGGATCCCCGACGAGCAACTGCGACCTGAACAGCGATGGCTCTACACCAGAAGGCGGCCTATACTTAACGCTGCCCAACATTTCCAAGAGCCGGACAGAAACTATTTCCATATCATCTTCTTTCACATCCAACTACGAATAGAAAACAAAGTAAAAATGTTTATTCATCATATAAGGTTACATACACGTAGTGAAAGACAAATAAATCAATACGGTTCATAGGCTTTAGGTGCCCTTTTGGCTAAGGTTATAAAAAAACCGGGAAAAAAGATTCAAATATTGTAGAATAAAAGCAAGATAAGTAAAAAAACTACTACCTTCTCTCCTGCATTAAAATTCACCAGCAGATCTACAAGCAACTGCAAAAGTTGCTTCTCATCTAATGCATCGAACTTAATCAAATCGTAGTTTCTACCTAAAGTGTTATTCAGCTCCTTTACAATAAACTTCATTTGCTCCGTCATTTTTAGACTAATTTTTTAACTATTTTTAATTCAATAAAACTAAATGCAATCTTCTAAATTTGTTAAGCAGTTTCCAAGAGTATGTTATACTTTCTATATATACAATGTACTGTGAGTAATACTACGCCTAAGTTTGGCAATGTTTTCCATGGCAACCTGCTGAACAAATCATATTTGTTCAGGTTGCCATGGAAACAATCGTGTGAGTGTAGTCCAAGCGTAGACAGAGTCCGAATCAGTAGCCTTATCACGAACATTTTATAAATCCGTTAACGATTAGTAAGCGTTCAATTTTGTTAAAGTGAAGTTAACGTACGTACTACTCGATAACTTGACGTAGTTCTTCATTATTCGTGATAAGGCTACTGAACGTGCCGTAGACAGAGGAACAGACCGAACTCCGAGCAGTCTGTCGCTGACGAAGACGTCACTGTAGTCGCTTTGGTTGACGGTTTGACAGCCATTTTCTTTCATTAATGACATTATGTCATGGGTCCGCCATGTTAGCAACGTAAATTTAGTGTTGCCAAAACTAAAATCCTGTCGTACATATTTTCCCCTCAGCATCGGATAAATTATTTCGAATAAAACAAGATAAATGTATTGGAATAAATTATATTTCTATTATAATACAATCATAGCTATTTAATGCTGTTATCGTCATTACATCAGAAGTTATTCCTACTCTGTACAGTTTGTGCCTAACAATTTAATTGATTAATTAGAATTTGAATAGCTTTCTCAAAGACGTCATACTGATCGTCCCACAGCCCCTGTTTCCATACAAATCTACAATGATTACTGTGATGCTCTTAAAACAGGAACAAAATAGTTTTAAAAATGATAAGTCTACTTAAACTATCCAACAGGATGAATTAAACATATTCTTACATTGTACGTCAACCGCACTCTAATTAAAGATACCTCACTGGCATTTTGATTACCTAGCACCAATGGGGGTGGCGAAGTGGGCATCTTTTACCTCAATGACCTCAAATCATATGCAACAAAATAATAATAAATTAAGGAACGTAGAATATTATTACAGAAAAATCACTTTGGCTTAGTAAATACAGGTATTAATAATAGACAATATATGTACATGATTATATAAGTTCGAAAAAATATTTTCACTGGAATATAATATAGAATAAACTATGTTGCAGTAGTGATTTGTAAAAATAAAAAAAAATTGACATCCTAACTTAATTTAACACAAATATAACAATCAACCTTCACTTCTCCCCCCCATTACAATTCACACTACTATTATTTGGATTGAATTAAAAAGTCCCTAGATGTATAACAAATAATAACTAAAATTTTGCTCCATGCATCTGTGACTGATACTGATAACTAAGATGCCGTAATTTATTTATTTCTACTTAAACTATGGCATGCACCATTATTATAGTTAGACCCTGAGTTAGTAACAAAGTTTACCAAAATCTATAAACAAGCTAAAGCTGCAATGTCCAAACAATGTCCTCATGGGGTGAAAAATATTTACTAAATAATAATTTGGCAAAAGTGTTAATCTGCACTATAATTATTTGGAAATTAATTACTATCTAATTTCAGTGTGATAATAATTACTAATTTATCGATATTATTTTAACATAAATAATTTGTACTCTTCTAAGTTATTGGATAATTGAATCATTATTTACATAGTGACACTAAGTACACATAATATATAACTAATATGATGCAAACAAATATATTTTAATAATAATCGACAAAATTATATATTATAATTATATTACAACCATCGTATTTAAGACTGATTTTTGACCAATACTAAAAAAAAGTGTAATTAAGTATACAACCAAAAGCAAATTCTTTAAGACAATCTTTGATTTATCAAACAACAATGCCGAATCACATTTGGTCCTCATGATATTTCTCTCGTAAGAATCGATCAAATGAAATAATGAACCTTAGAAAGGAATGTAGGTATTGAGAGAAAATAAAATGCTACCCAGAGAGCCCTTCAGTGGACTTCACGAATCTGATACATTTTCAAGGTCAATCAATCAAATAAATGCACAAAAGCAAACACCTAAAAAGATAAATTCTCTACAAAACGTTGTCGTAGTATAAAAACAAATTAATCGCAAACATAAACATTAAACATATTCAAAACATAAAATAACCAGTCGATGTAAAATTGATAACTACTACGCTCGGCACGAGCATAACATATAAAACATCCACAAAGTGGAGCACCTAGGACTAAATCACAAAACTAGGACAATTAAAATAAATAAGACGTTAGGTTCGACACATGGGTCGCTTCGGATAGCGCGGCTCGGTCGACGTCGAGCGGCGCCCGAGCGGGGCCTACAACCCAACTACGCGAGGACGGGACGGGAGATCGGCTATACACTCACAACAGGCCACCCTTCCGTCCGAACAGAAAGGTGCTGAGCGTGCCCAGAGTCGAAGAGTGGCTCGGCGGACACGACACCGGCGGATTACCCACCGAGCCGAGATCGTTCCTCGGCCGGGGCACCCGTGCGCGTGCTCTCCTCGCGCCCGCCGCACCATTCACACCATTCGAGGGGCCCGCCACGTCTAACGCGCCTTCGCCGGGATGGGCGGGCACCCCGAGTGGCGCGTCAATCGTCTCGCATCGTTCGGGTACCGAAGCGGCGGGAGATCGTAGGGTGCGCTTGAGACAAGTCAGCTGTTCCATGGGACTCCTATGCACGAGACCTGTATACAAGGAACCGGGCGTCTGTAACGCCAGTGGTGCTGGGGAGCCGTCGGACGCCGGGGAGGTCAGGTAGCGACGCCTAAGTATGGATGTGCCGCTCGCAATAAGCGCATGGAGTGATGGAGGAGCGTCTCCAGGCCGCGGTGTGGAAGGCGGAGTGGACTCGGGCGAGCCGAGGAGCGGGCTGTTGGCGGGCGTCGCTGTCGGCGAGAAGTGCGGACGAGAAGGCGGCGTGCAGAAGGATTCCCGCCGCGAAAGTACTGGAGAGACGGCGGCTGATGTTCGGCGCGACGTGAGGCGCGAGCTCCAGGCGCTGCCGAGAACGCTGCTCGACAAGCTACTCATGCCGCTGCTACAAATACTGCTCACGCTGCTACCTGCGAGGCTGCCATCGTTTGGATGTAAGACGGTGCTGTTTCGAAAAATTAAAAGCGTAATGAGTTATGAGTAAGCAGCATATATATATAAATAAAATATTAAATAATATACAAGGTTAGCATTACACAAGCAGAAAATATATAATAATAGTTGACAAATATTTTCATACTAAAGTTAGATAATCATAATAATTTTAAAGAATAATTTATTATTTGGCAAATTCAAGCATATATTATATCAAAAAAATATAAATACGTATAATATGAATTGTGTAAGATTGCTATTGGAAATATAGAAGAGTTCTAGAGTAAAATAAAGATGAGTGATTTTGAAGTGTAAATAAAATTATTGAGAATATTAATACCTGTTAGTAAAGGTGTAGATATGGCTTGAATGTGGCAACCGAAGAATGTCATCATCTTCTTCAACATCTGACAAACGATACATCTGCAAACCAAGAGCCTGTGCTGATCTTGATCCACGGACACCTATTCCTTCTTGTTCTTCTAAAAGACCTAGAAGTATAACACGTTTTTTTTTAATTTTAATAAGTTCATTCATTGTATTATCGCACAGTTTTATTTTTTTAAGTTCTTTTTATTCTTTTTTTCTTCAAACTTATTTTAATATTTTTTTTTAAAAATTGTAACGCAAAAACCTAACACAACTAAAATAGAAAACTGCAAGTTAAAAAATCGTTGATTTCAACTAACCTTAGTGACCAATTTTAGCTTAATTGAACCATGAATTTATTTTACATTTTCTTTCAATGCGAAATAAAAAAATTAAAAGCATACCAGACATATTGGGCTTGGCGAGCTGCGCCCAGGTGTGCAGCGTGAGGGAGCCCTCCAGCGGCTTCACTATCTGCAGCTTGTGCGGTGTGCGAAAGCGGGCCGCGCCGCCCGCCGCGCCCGCGCCCCACACTGCGCTCTCCTCGCTTATGTCCCGCTCTATATACAAATAAATTGATTTTTAGAAAAACCAATACATGCTATAACGCCACAGACCCCTATAATAATAATCTATCTATAATAGTACTCTGTACTGGCTATAGACACAAAACTAAATATGACAAATAACGTTGTCGATTTTCAAGTACTAGAATAATTGTGAATTACGGATTAAGTACTTACAATGTCAATTTAAGTTCCGAGTAACGTACGTGTTACGTCTAAGTAACCAAAAGGATAACTTTTTGTTTGCCATAGCCAATCCAGTACATAGACAATGGAAATCAGCGTATAACGCGCTATAAAATTCTTTCTACTAGTATCTATTGTAAATGTATAAGTGGGATATTTGTTATTGAAATACGCGAAAACTTAATTATTATCCAATTCAAAATTACTCAAATCAAGATTAAATTTTATTAATATAGATTCTAATTATATGAAACTAAACTGTGGAAGTTCTACAAGAAAACTGTTCAGTATCTGTTCAATATTACTTTATATATACTGAATATTTGTAGTGCAGTGTTGATAATTCTTTGATATCTTAAGTGGTATCAGTACTATGCAGTAATACTCAACAAGGTAAGCAAATATTTTTAGTAAAGGTTTAACAATTTAAACAATAGAAAGCAAACAATATGTTTGACATACCTCTTTATTACATTGTAATTATTTTGTTTGTGATTGTTGGTTGAAATTACTTTGTTCCCAAAATATATTATAAGATTAATTTGTAAATTTTGTCAACATATTTAAGAAACAGTAAATAAAAAAAACTAAAAATCAAAATGATTCAAAATCAGATTCGTAAATGCATAGTTTATTTACATTTTTATAATTGCAGGTAACAAAATTTATGGATGAATACAACAGAGACGCAGATACTATTTTTAACTATTAATTTAAAAAAATATATCCATTTTGAAGAGTACATTAATCAATGCCCAAAAATATGATTTTATTAACAGTATTCACTTCGTCCGAAAAAAAAATCGGTTATGTGACTTTAATAAAGTATGAATTTTTCATATAAAATTATGGTATGTTTCGATAGCTTTTTAAAAACATCTCGAACGAGATGTTCTCATAACGTACCAGTGTTCCTGCGGTGGCGGATGACGTGCGAGGCGGCGAGCGAGGCGCGGCGCGAGTTGATCTCGTGCGGCGTGAGACGGCGCAGCGCCGCCGCCAGCTCGGCCGCACCCGGCGCGCCGGGCACGCCCACGCCCGCGCCACCACTGCGAACGCACACAAACAACTACAGTATTCCGTACCCATCGACGCTGGCAGCATGTACAAACACGCTACGTCTGTTTCAGCTTTACGAATAGTTGGACAATAATATACTTAAAATATTGCAGTGAGATCAATTTAGTACAAAATGTATTGTTTTGTGTCTCTTTATGACTATTTAATGGAAGTCTAGATTTAAGGTAGTCAAGAAGTCGAAGAAACTAAACAAGTTAGACGATGCCATAATTTTTTAATTGATTAACGATGCTGATATTAAGCAAAGAAAAGCTAAAAGTACCTAATTATACTTTTTTTATCTCACTGGTTTCATTATGTCTTAAAAATGTTTCATTATTCTTAGAAAAAATCCTAAGAATACTTACGGATAAAGATCCTCTGACTCTGCATCAGAGGCATCCTCGAAGAATGAGTCACTAGAAGGTGGCTTCACTGCCGGTTTGAAGCACGAAGCCGAAGGCGGCGCTAGCTCCGGCACGTCCGAGCCAGATAGAGAGGCGCCCGACCATCGCGATGCACACTGCACGGTTTCAAACACTTTGTGCATGCTTGAACTGGAAGAATACCGCACGTTTATTAATAGACAAGTACAAAGGAACTTCTCTTGCAACAGATAAAAAAATATAGTAGGTAAGTTCATAAATTTTTTGTCAATGGAAGAAAGCTACGTAAATAGGAATTATATGCTAAGTACACTCTTTTCGATTAGGGAATAATAAGTGTGTGAACTGACTGCGCGAGCGGGTCCCCGATGCCAGAGTCGAGGCTGAGCTCGGAGAAGACGGAGGAGTGCATCTCGCGGTGCAGCGAGGCTGGCAGCAGGCCGGCGGCGCACGCCACGCTGGGCATGAGGCCGCGCGCCGGCTCCCCGCGCCGCCGCGCCGCGCGCACCGCCTCCTGCGCCTCCGCCAGGTGCGCAGCCACCTCCGCGTACCGCTCCTGTTCGCAAATACATTATTATATATACAAGATCTTATGTAATCAAATAGTTCTTTAAAAAATAAACGATTCAAAAAGAAAGTAACATGAGTTAGGGTCCTCGTAACGGTTTGAAACTACTACGCCACTCTCACAAAATACAAGTGAAATTAGCTGTTTGTACTTATAAAATTTGTATTGACAAACTCATTTACAAACCATTTAAATAAAATATTCTGGAAAAACGTATCATTTTATATAAACAAATTATACTTGCATGAATTAACACCAACCTTCATGTCGGCCAACTCCGTTGCGAGGGCATTTTGATTTTCTTTTGTTATTTCTAAAATCCGCAAGGTATGTTCATGTTCCACAGTTAACTAGAAAAGAAAAACACTTTTAATATAATCAGTATAAGTGAATACGAAAGCGTGAAAACTTCCACCTATTGTGTACAAACCATGCCAAATGAAACCGGAAAAAATAATAAGCCGTCATATCAACTGTCTAAAGTTCTAAACTGTAATAAATTAAAATCGAGGGAACAAGTTTTGTTGGTTATTTGCATCTGTTTAATGCATTCCAATGTAAGAACTTTAAGGTACCGTTAGCAGCTAGTTATGGAAAGGGCTGGCTTATCTACTTCAATCAGAAATTTAAGTGACATATTGAGGACGCAATTATAAATCACTGGCGTTTTTATCAAAGGGAAAGTGCATGAATACAT
>DWQL01000623.1:0-14158 GCA_018231265.1 Noctuana haematospila | reverse complement strand
CCCCACTACAAAATTTAGTCATTCTCAACACTTCGCAGAGGATAGACGGATCCAAGTAGCTAGAATACTACGCACCTCGCTGTGTTCGTCATAATATTGTGATAGTGACAAAAATTCTTTTGGACGTGACAAGTGGAAGTGCAACATTTATTGTTCCATTTCAAAGTACTATAAACTAGACCAGCACGTTTCTGTGTTTTTTTCTGTTTCTGTGAAATTATGACATTGTTCCCAATATTTGGATAATTCCGGATAAGGAGTGGAATATTGCCGCAAATATTTTCGTGAGTATTTTTTTATTTATTATTTCATATTTTTTCTTTGTTTCTTTATTTAACCAATTTTCGATATTTTTTGCCATTTTCTTCAAATCTCAAAATCTCTTCAAATAAAAACAAAATTAAGAAACTATATTTACTTTCCTACAATAATTTATTGAATTGTATTCGTATTTTTAAAAAAATATTTTTTTACTGCTTTCCATTTTTTATTTAACCACTAAAAAGTACTTACTGTATTCTCAATGAAAAAAACTGAACTCAAATCTTAATACAATAAATCACCTGTTTTCTAATTGTATTTAATTTGAATGTCGAAGGAGAAAGTAATATTCCTGAATGCCAATTAAAAAATTAACTCATTTTTTTAAAATTCTGTTGCCTAATTTTTTCGACTTCCACGTTATTTCCATTAGTTAAAATAAATTACAATGACTAATAAATTAAGATGAGTCAGAGCAAGTGCTTAGTGTATTTTGTTCCGTAGAATCGTTGTTGAGTTGTTATTCCTAATGTCATTGACTTCTAAACTGTTTACTCATGCATCGCGGACATCTGCCAAAAATTTCGTGTTATCATCATAACCGCCTTTTTTAAAGACTTTCAGATGATTTTTTACAAATAAATAATTTTCATAATTGGTAATTATTTTACATAGCTTAAAAATTTTCTAATGAAAGAAAAAAGTATGTTGCCATTAATTTGCGAATTAAAAATTTGCATTGGAAACAATACTTTAAAATTATTTGACTGTAATTTTTGCTGTGAGTAGGTACCTAATTAATGTAAAATTAAATCTAAATGCTTTAAATTAGGGACAGATAAAAACTATAAAAAGCTTACAAGGCTCTGCTTAATTTTTCAATGTTTTTGTAAAATTCAATCAACAATTTTACTGCGTCCTACTTTCCGATTATCGTCTTTGTTTCCAATCTTTTGTTTTGCAACAATTTCCTTAGATCTGTTTTCGCCATTATCTATGTTTACATGTACATTTGCGTCGAAACCGTATAAATTGTTTTGTTATCTTTCTTCATTGAAGCGTTTATTTTCTAGATTTGTTACAAAAATGTTTATAAGGAAATTCTTCGTAATGTAATAACTGATAAGATTTATTTATCCTAGTAATGTAGGTTATGTCGAAAATGATTTAGAAAAAAAAACTAATACAAATGAGAAGTTATTTTTGTATGTTATATACCTTTAATTCTCTCATAAACGTTTGGAAAAATATTCGTGTAAAATTTATTGTCAAAGCTAAAATTTTCGTAAATGATACAGTCGCATTTAAAATCAAATTTCGAATATGAGCCGTAATTGCGATTGCGTTTACAACAGTGTCGCAAGCGGTGCCAGGCGCTGTCGTAAGCCCACAATGGCTTACACAACTGGTTCAAGGTTCCAATCCCGCGTGCGTTCGCTCGGATGTACGGAAACTAGAGTTCAGTTACGTATAGGTACATTGTTTTGGAATGCAAATATACGTACTGATGACAAACGTAACTTTCAGAAGAGTAAAAAACAATAAATTAGGAAATTTCAGTAATCAATATCAAAATACTTTGGCTAACCAACATGTTTCCTAAAAACTGTTACGTTTCCTAAACATGTAGAGGATAATACGTTTTCAAGAATTTATCAATTTCCAGATAAAATCGTCCAATTGACCACGCGCCAAAAATATTTAACATTTTTCAACACGAATGCGGCAAAATAAATAATAAAACTGCTACAGAATACAAACATGAGTATAATATCGTGTAGTTGAATCGAATCGATCCACCGTGTAAAGGTCAGTTCGTACGAGAATGTGTGACGCAACGTCCCTTGGGCGTTATTGCGCAATCAACTGCAAGGCACACTACAATAGATAACCTATCCAGCAACTAACAGTCCACTGTTTGAACGGCATAACTGTATCCATTTCTTAACCTTCTACGCTAACAAGAACGCATTTTACAGTTTTTATTCTCATCCTATTATTGTCGATCTAGCTCACCATTGTCATTATTAGCATCGATAATTTCATCTCCAGTTAAGTCTAAATGAGAAGATATAATAAAAAATTTACGGTAAACAGACATTCCAAGTTATGCGCCCTCTAAGGTCAATTGAGCTACTCGTAGTTCCGCTATTCAACTAATTCTATTTATATTTACACTCGTACACAATGAAATGCAATAAGCAGATAACGAGCGTTACAATAAACGCTTTATCGGCACATGATGTAATGCAGGAACTACTGCAAGGTTGTCCGGAAGGTATTATTAAAGAACATAAGGTCATGCCCGCATGCATTTAGTTAATCGTGCATCATGACTAGAATAGTTATGAATTTTTAATTCCTTCAATACGATCATCATGTAAGGACGAAGGCCCTGGTATATTTAAAACTACACGAGCACCGAATCACGCGAAACGATGAGATCATACATTTAAGCTGCCTAAACCCGAGAGTCGTGATTTTCTTAAATTGTATGCATTCATAACTTGCTAATAAATCAAAGCCCGACAAATGAAGAATTGGATAAAGCCGGTACGAACTTATCAGAAACACGACTGCGAAGAGTCTATTTTAGTTCAACGCGGCGATACAATATCAATTAAATTAATGACATCACATATAATAATGTACATACTATATCATGTATTACGTAACAACCAAGATTTTTACACGCGCAATACACAAGCGGACGATAATTTCATCGCACGAGGACAAGCAAAGATAACTTGACCTATTTTTTTATCTCGCCCGCTCGCGTAACTGTAACCTACTTACAATGTGCACGTGAGTGTACACAACCAATTGCGACAAAGTAGATCAGAACGCGTGACGTATCTTATTTGAGGTCCTAAGCTTCCTACAGACGAAAATGGAGCACGGTGACGCAACGGTAATGAGACAGAATTCCAAGAAAATTCTCCGTATGACAAAAATATTGTAATCATCAAGGCTGCGCCGATAGCGGCAATTATTGTGCCCAATAATAACAATTAAATTAATACCGTCCATGGAGATACGTCAACGAAAAAAGTAAACGTGGTAATTGCCAATGAGTCACAGAAAACTAAACTAGTTGTCTAACAACTTCTGTTCGAAATATTTAATGGATAATAATACATAATGAATCATGTTAGGAAAATTGAAGAGTCATTAGCAATCAGTCCCATGCACACTCCTTCCTAGAAGCCAAATACACGTACTTCTGTTACGTAAGATCCTGAAGTAGCAGTCTGTAACTAAATTAAGAGAATCTAGAACACAGAAATAGGTTAAGTGTTTCTTAATAATATAGCAATTAGCTGTAGGTTTGGAGCAAGGTCAGTACGAAGTAGGTCTGTCTTTGTTGAGTCGCGTCCAAACAATCAAGTATTTGTGGAAGGATTATTTTTATCAGATAGGGAAATCCTGTACCGGAAAAATTGCCTCTACCAGCCTTGACACATATTGTGGTCGTCGCTTATCGAAACAGTTATGAAAAAAGTACCCTTGACACCAAAGTTTTATCGGTGCTACCCAGAGGCTACCCCGAAATAACCCTACCTCCTTGTCCATAGGCCTTATGCTAAAATGCGTAAGAAAGTCGGTCAAGTATGCGCGATTTTCATTGGAAAAATGTTTGAAACTCATCCAGAAATTGCGACCTTCTGCTGAAATCCTCGAACTGAGTTTACAGCATAATTAAACACCAAGGATTTGTTGCAGTTGATTGTATGAAACACAAAGACATAACACGCTATCTCGTGTTTAGAAAACATACCTTGACCAGTTACCATAAACTGTAATCATGTGTACAATGACTACATGGCGCCAAACACGGAGAAATGGCTTAAATAATGCCATGATCATAAAATTATAAGTACCTTGTAATTTTTGCATTTCTTTTAAATTATAGTTTAACTGGCATTATGCTGTAAAGCACCTATGCACGACAGTAAAATGTCAAATCAATGATGGCGGCCGGCCTACTTTTCCCGCGCAATAAGCGGCGAGCGCGTGGAAAGTTACCGCTGTACTACTTTCTCTACTTTTTCCAAGATGGCTGATATTGTCTATGAACGTTTGGTAGGAAGGTCAAGAGCGCAATTGTTTTCGTTGAGCAGAAAATATTGTGACTCAAAGCCGTTACACACCTACTTCGTGTTTATTGGCTATTGATAGACATTGTACATTATCATAAAATGTTTACTATCAAGCACGACTTGGTTGCCATTTAACTAACATTAAAAAAACGTTTAATAAAATATTACAAAGCTTAAACGATTATCAACAAATACAAATATTTATTCTTTTCCTGCACACTAATTTTATTAACTTACATTGATAGTCGTATCGTTCTGACAGCTTGAATATTGGTTGTTAATACCAGAGCATCAGAACAGCTTAACGACCTAACCCAACCGATTTCAACAGCCGTGAAAGCAGAACCACTGCTATAAATACCGGCAGCCGTTGACTCGTTAGCTAGTGACGGTCAAGGGCGATTACTGCGATCAATAATTAGTTTTCACGTTCCGAGATCACGTTGAAGTTTATATAACGGTTTAGAGAGGAACAAACGTGCTTTTCGTTGCGCAAACGTCAACGTGAGGGTTCAAGATCGGGCACGTGTAGGTTGCCGCGTGACCGAGCCGTGTTGCCCCCGCACGTGCGCCGGTAGGACAATCACGCCGCCCGTAAGGTCATGTGCCGATGTACCCTGGAACACGCGATCGAATCTATGATGACTTCTTAAGATCCTCTTCTTCTTATGATCGCCTAGTACTCCGGGCGTACTCGGAGGAACTAACACTGACTTCTTAAGATCTCTTTCTTCTTATGATCGCCTAGTACTCGCACGGAGGAATTAACACTGTAAATTGAAGTATATCAATTTGGTAATGTGAGGCAATTAAGATTCAAATCTTGATGATGAGGAAAAAGCTACAAAAATAAAAACATTTTTTTTAGATTACGCTATGTACCTTGTAGAACCAAATAAAGGAGACTTTAAACTAATGATTCGTCTTAAATCATTACCGATGACACAAAACATCCTAGATGATTCACAAAGTAAATAATAATGAATACTCAACAAATTCATAAATGATGGATTTTCTAAAAATAAATCAACAATAATGCCGCTGAAGTGCCATCAACGTGCGAAGGTTTTTCAAGTTGGTTATGTAACCGCGAAGAATTCAAAAAACCTCGGAATGTAACAAGTTCAGCCAGTGTCGCGTCTCATTGTTACTTAGAAACCTTTTTACCTCTTCTATCCACATTAGCGTCTATTATTGGATTGTTTCTGTTTTAACAATGTATGAAACTAAATAATGTTTCTCACCAATCGCTTTACGTAGTATTTACTTCAATCACAGCTATTTTGCTTAGTAATTTTGTTTGCCACTTTAAAATTTTAGTTGCTTTCAATAGATGTGGAAATAGTATGTACCTAAAGAATACTTTCAATATTAACACGGTTTGCGTTATAGTTAAAATTTTTTATGCCCAAATCCCCAAACTCATTCTTATCATTATTTGCGAAATGTCAGTTCAATGAGTCAGTAGCGCATGAGTGTTATGAAATCATTGTCATAAGATAGGTACGCAACAATTGCATTATATAGAAAAAAAAATGTATTTGAGCGTAATTTTTTTTCTACATTGTTCAATTGTATTCTTGTATTATGATTTGTGAACGAAATGGTAGTGGGCAAATGAAAGTCGCATAACCAATTAGCACACAATAGAGAAATTAAAATTAACGAATATGATTTATGTAAATTAATTACTTTGCAATTAAACTATTACGCAATCTACTTAATTATGAATGTCGTCCTGCCAAATGCTGAGTATCTCCATAACTTACCTAAGTACAAAAAGCAATATAGTTAATAGTTTTGCAAAATAACGCCGAAAGAAAAACTTAACTACAAAAAAATAAAGTTGAGAAAAAAGACAAGGAGAGAATTATAAGCAATCACGACTCAACGTTAACAAACTCGAATAAGAATTGAAGCAAAAAAGGAATATTTACAATGTCTTGTGTGCGTTAAAAATAACCTTAACCTGGCACAAGGGCGTGGGGGCACGCCTCAAACCACACGTGCGAAGCGACGCCACGAAACGTGAAACGACTTACTGTGAGCTAAAATGAAAACAAGTAAATATGCGAATAATAAAATTGATGTTAAAACGAAAAGAAACTTCTTGTAACGACTAAAAGAAAATAGATACAATATACGCTACCAAACTGACTTAAAAGATCAACTCGTACAAACAATCCTTAAAATCAATAAGCAAGTAAGTTTTGATCTGAAAAGAATAGAATTTATACAATTAAATCACCAAAGAGAATTTGTAAAGCAAACTTTATTTCTTAATTCGAAATAATTGCGTAAACAAAAAAGTCTTTATTTATACGAGTAGATGTTTTCTGCGTCGTTTCTAGAAAAAGAGATATTATTATATTAAAAACTACAACGGCAATGTACATTATCTTTGTCCCAAATAGATAGGCAGTAGATAAAACAAACACGGGCGAGCTTAATAAGCCGGCTAATGATCGGTCTGTCGAAACGGCATAACTTGCCCAACCCAACCTTGAAATGCGGTGACGAAATACCGAATTGCCGTTTCATAACAGTATTACGAGTTGAGACCAGATGAGCATAAAAAACATCGACTTGATACCGTACGGTCCCAGTTTTGGGTAACGGTGCCTTCGCGAGAAAGTACACGATTAGTGCTAACTGTTTGTTGTTGAAGTGGTTCGGAGTTAGAACTTGATGGTTCGATTGGACGCGACCGTTAGATAAACCTATCGACATTGACCGCAGGCCAAATTGATAAGATGAGTGTCGAAATATTTTTGTGTCCGCAGTTTTCCTTGTGTTTGGATAATTTATTATTTTCATGATACAATATAATGAAAACAAACAGTCTTCTACCGATCGTCAACTATAAATTTCAAGTTTATTAAATCATATTTTATTAATTTATCTTCTTTATTGTACTTTAATTAACGTTTTGTTGTTGCAATCGTCGCCAAGTTGATAATGTAAAAAAAGTAATAAAAACCTTGCACTTTGAACTGCGAAATTTCCTAGCCGTGTTTACTCAATACCTATATTAATTTTACAGATTAGGTATATATGTACACAATATATTATTATGTTGGCCCGCTACACGATAGCAAGCTGTTGAATGTAATCAGACGCCAGATAAAGATCATAAGCAAGTACAGTATCCTACTCAATTTCCAAGTTACCATGTTCCAATAGAAAGTCCGTATCAGTTTAACCGGTATTTAACTGTCAGTGTTCCACCAACCGTCAAGTTAACGGACGCTTCGCGATTTTTTTGCTTACAAATGGAGCATACAACGCTACTAGTTACCGCAACCTTTACAATGGAAGTCACTTAGTGTGTCAGTAACACAGTAATTTATCGCACTAAAATTATTTAAAACGTGCACTTAAATTTGAAAATATTCTTGCACGCAAAAAGAACTTTTCCTTTTTTCGATAGACGCTGTTTAAACAGAGTAATTAATAAGTTTAAGGTTAAACTTTAAAAAAAATCGATTTAATGATACTGCAATCAAGTCGAAAATATTGTATTAAAATTTTTTAATCTGAGTGCAAATTACGTAAAACATTCCATTAAATTATTACATACTTTTGATAACATACATTTTATGTTCATCAGTCATCATATTATGATATAGAATAATAACACTACTATATATTATTTAGGTACCTATATATATGTTTTTTTAATCAATCACATTTTTGAAAGTACAATAAATCATAACAGTTATTATGATAGTGTCAGCGATAAGTTTTGTGTAATATGTATATCTAATATATATAAATATCAAGATTTATTGGGTATTTAACGATTTTTGAATGTAAACTTCAATGATATAACGAGTTTTTATATAAAAAAAATTAACAGTTCCTAACACTTTACTTTAAAGCAGTTTTGAAGACGAAATATAACACGAAAAATTTCCGTTGTTGCTAAATAATTAATAGTTTTGTTTAGCTTTAAATTCAAGCATTATATTCAGTAAATTTATAATCTGGTCGATCCACTTATCTCCCGGGAATCCAGCAAGGAACTTGAACTTATCGACCTAGAAAATCCAAAATCTATGCCAAACAACATGACACAGTCGATTTAAATTGAATAAACGCGGCAAAGAAGCGCATTCCCACGTAAACTCGTAACATTTAGTTCAACCGACGATAAATAACAGAACTTTTACACTATCCGGCACGATATTATTCTGTATGGCTATACGTTACCACTGGCTAGTCGTTCATACAATCGATATTAACCGCGTGGTTACCGACCCAAGAAGTTTGTACTTTGTGCTAACGTAGTGTTTATTATTTACAATAATAAATTATAACTCTAAAACAACAGCCTTCAAAATTGTCGCGCACATACTTAATGCAAAGTTACATTTGAGGTTTTCTCATGGATGCCTTTGTCAGAACTGCATCAAACTAAAATGGAACCAAACGAGACGCACCAGATTTTAAATAAAAAAGGAATCTACAAAATCCGTTCATCCAGTCGAAAGTTATGAGGTAACAAACATAAAAAGACAACCTCCTCTTTTGAAGCCGATTGAATAGGTGCAAGTCGAGTTCTTTGAGATCTTTATCGTGTAGAATAGTGTAAAAACTCTCTTAGTTGGTGCGATTAATCGAACAGTTAGCCGAGTCGGTGTAACGGAGTTTACATCTGGGGCGGCCCACTGACACCGAATACAGGTGAGCGCGCATTCTAACACCGTTCGATGGCGGATTTATCGCGTCTACAGATTAAAAAGAAATTAAAACCAAATTAAATGATGACAGCATTTATCACAATAAATTATAGCACAGATTATGGCACACAGCTTATTAATATTTCTTTTTAAAAGACTAATGTTCCATTGTTTTATGAAATAACTGTTTGTATACATTCACATAAGTAAATTTTTTTCCTAATTGCTGCAAATAAATGTTAAATACGAATAAAACTAACGGTAATTTGCTACGATAATTTCATTTGAATGGAATCTAATATGTGATTTGATGACATGAACCGTTTCATGTTATAGGTGTTTTATTAGCTTGTAAAATTCCGCAGTAACTTACGGTTATTATGTATGCATTTTGTAAATTGCAGTTGCACCGTACCAACCGGTTGTTGCATTTGATTAGCGCATTTTCTTTGCGGTTATCTGCCTTGCACAATACTACGGTCCTACTTAAAACAAGAATCAATTACAGAATGCACTACGGACTACAGAGGTACCGTTGCAAAACTCCCGAAGTACCGTACGAGTACGTCATAAAACTCATTAGCAAGACAAAACTCGAAATCCCAAGGAAGTTATGTAAAAACATGTTAAAATACTCTAGCGTAGCTCTAATGTTCTTTTTCGAATTTCATAAGGAGTAAATTGTGAATAATTTCGTATAATACCGTCCGGGCACGTGTTCCCTACTCCGACATAGTTACAAATTGTTGCAAATTGGTTTGGTATTTAAAATTTAGAAAGGACTCTCACGTTTCTCGGCCACACTGCCCGTGCTCTACCACGTGAGTGAGCAAGTTTTCTCTACTCAATATTTTTAAAAAATCAATCAGCAGGTCCTTCACAATGGACGATAACGATCGTTTCTCTCATTGTATTCTAGGATAATACAACGATAACACTTTCATTTCCTTCGTTTCCTGTCGTTAATCTCCCATAATCGACTAGTGGTTTGGGCGACATTCGTGGTCAGATTACATTATTAGATACTCAAATTGAGGGTGTTAGTTGCGCAAAGGTTAACGACACTGATGGGCTGATGATTGAAATAATAAAAACAAAATGGCTGGCGTCAACGTTTCTGTGGCAATACTGCTGCCAACGTGCGCTCGTTGCGATATCTAAATATTATTGTATAACGGTTAATAAGTGCTGGGCGGTCTCGTGCTACAAGGCATGTTCTTTAAAATGAATATTTAGGAAGAAAACAGTCGTTAAGTTTCCATCAATTACAATTTCTTCGGCCAACATCAACGGAAGTCAGTTTTGTAACGGAAGATTTCCTTCGTAACCTTAGCACGCGCACTCTAGGTTAGGAAACGCGATTTAATAACGAGTTCAGTTAACATGAAGGGGCGAAAAAAAACTGTAAATGTGGCAACGCGGTTTCACAAAGGTGATCCACGACTAACTCGCAACGCGGGATCTTGCGACAGCATTTTTGCAACCTCTGCTCGACTCCATTTTGCAACGCGCTATTTAGACGAGTGCAACTTTTCTGTTACTAACCTAAGGTCGTTCTTTGTTACAGAACCAATTCGAAGTTCCGTGCGGACCAGGCGTCCTCCGCCAAAACATGGTCGCCGAGTTCATATTGAACCAGCAACAGCTGCTAAGTGGGGGAGGTGGTGGACTGGGTCCCGCGCCCCCGCCTGCCAGGGTGCCGCCGCCACCGCGTGCGCGCCTCTCTGTATCCCCGCACTTCCCGCTTGACCAGCAGCAACTCTCCGTCGGCTCGCCACCCGACTCCCATGATTACAACTCCAACTTCGACTACAATAAGCGCAAGGACTTCTTTGGCCAGCGCAAGCAGCGCGAGTTCATCCCTGACAGTAAGAAGGATGACGGCTACTGGGACCGCCGTCGCCGCAACAACGAGGCTGCCAAACGCTCCCGCGAGAAGCGTCGCTTCAATGACATGGTCTTAGAGCAGCGCGTGGTTGAGTTGTCTAAGGAAAACCATGTACTTAAGGCGCAACTCGATGCCATCAAGGAGAAGTACGGAATCTGTGGCGAAACTCTTATCAGCATTGATCAAGTGCTGGCCACCCTACCCACTTGCGATCAGGTGCTTTGTGTTACAAAGAGGAGTAAGCTATCCGGCAGCGCCATATTTCCGGCTGTACCTCCGCCGCCACCTCCGGCACCTCCCGCGTCACCGCCATCGCCGCCCCCACAGCGCGCTCCCGAGCAATACCAGGAGAGGCTGCCACCCCCGGAAGCCTACTACCCTCATCCAGCTCACTATGAACCACCAGGCTCTGTCCTCAATCTGTCCAGGACCCGCCGCGCTCCCTCGCCCTACGAGCTTTCCTCGCTCTCCGGCTCCGGAGATGAGACCGCCGAGCAATACGCGCCCGAGAACAACTGCTTGCCCCTGAAGCTCCGTCACAAATCACACCTTGGGGACAAGGACGTAGCCAGCGCTCTGCTGTCCCTCCAGCACATCAAGCAGGAGCCGGGCCCCCGCTCGTCCCCGTCATGGGACGGCGAGGGCTCCAGTGACGAGAGAGATTCCGGGATCTCGCTGGGCGCAGAGTACAGGCCTCAGCGGACTGACGAGAGGCTCGCAGAGGAGGAGGACGCGCATCTGAAGGCGGAGCTGGCACGGCTCGCTACCGAGGTAGCCACGCTGAAGAACATGATGCACCAGAACAAGGCGCGAGCGCACGAGCACTGAGCGCGCTGGCCAGCCGCCCTGCGCCACAAACGCCCCGCGCCGCGCCTGGACCGCGCGACGCTGCGTATCTCCGCGCTGCGCCCCGCTCCACGATGAATGATGTGTCGACCTTGTTCGTACAAACTGTCTCAACTTACCCCTCCCTAGTAGTCGAAGTTACCACGTTGTAAAGAGATGAAGATATATTTGTATGATATTGTGCAGCTGTACGCGGCTAAGTCGCATCGCCTATTTGTAATCCTTCCTAGTAGTTGTACGTCGTATCTGTATCGTTCCGTATGTGAGGTCCGCGATCGGCTACGCCCGCTGACCCTTCAGTATGAGACTAATTTCGTTCGGTTTACAGACTTTTCGAGCAGATAAAACTTATCTACTCAGTGATAGTTTTAAAAATGCATTTTTAGTGGTGAGCTATGTATAATGTATATGTGTAATATAATAAGTAAGCGAAGTAGATCTGTTTCATCTATTCGAAGACTCGTTGGTGAAAATCGATGGCTAAAGACTATGTTTTATAAGTTCTAGCTTAAGTAGGTATAAGTAATTAAGTCCATTGTAGATGGTTATTTATAAAATTAAATGTATACTCTTTCTCATTCGGAATGCCCGTTAAGTTCCAAACCAAAAAAAAACTGTAAAATAAATCTAGATCCTCTGGATAGCTGTCAAGAAATCGCAAAATATTTTAAGATCAAATCCTATTGTATGCAGAGCGTAAACAGGATATGAATACCAGTGCCTTTGACAATACATATAACATACCTACCTTATTAAATAGCAACCTAAAGTAATATTTTTGTACATTTTTAAATTAAATTGGCGATTACAATTTTATTAATCGAACTATCTAATGTAAACCTGCAGTGCCCAACCACGTGTTACTGCTCAGAGCGATTTGATCGCATGCAATGTTAGTAGAGCTTTAGAGTACAGTGGCCCTCAGTGGCCCATCGCGAGCCATCGTACATCGTACTCTAGAGCAAATAATTTCTAACGCATGGCGTTTAATTTTATCTCGATATTGCATCTCGGTACAGGAAACACTTGGTCGGGTTTGGAAATCCTAAAAGGCTAAATCGAAAGTATTCGATTGTATTGTAATTTATACTCCTATTTGCCCATGGGGCATTATGATGGACTGAGGGAGTTATGTGCTAAGTATTTATTTATTCGGACCGCGAAAGAGGATTTTACAATTTATTACCTTTGTATAAGAAACACTATACGATATGAATAAATTGTGTACATTACAATTAAAATGAATTTCATTTACCCATCCCATCCCACAGTAATTGACAGGTAGCTTGCTTAAAATAATCTGAGTTATTTATACAGAAAGTTTTAAAAAGAATTAATAACCACACTATGAATATTTTTTGCAGTAAAACGCATCAAAAATTACCAATTTTTTTCTCGGTTTCAATTTTGTTTTTATTTTTAATTACACCTCTTCTTGTCTTATTACATACAATAAAATAATTATAAGTTATTTACACTCATGAAAAATTAGGTAGGTTCCTTCAAATTAAAATTACAATTATCGCATAAACATACCTATTACATAACCTACTCATAAGCAATAATAAGTACCTACCTTTCGTAGTGTGGTATATTAACTTTATATATAAAAATGTACCTATTCTTATATTTGAGACGAATAATAAATCAGCTGAAAATTCACACAGCTGAAAACTGTAAAGTAGGTAGAACGTTAGGGCTGCACACAGGGCAAAGTGCATTTTTTTACAAAACAAAAAGTTAAACTATACTAGGTAATATAAATAAACTCAAGAAATGAACAAAAAATCACATCGGAAAATTTACTTTCTAACTTTGTAAATTAATATTCAGATCCGTCCGACGCGACAGTTCTGTGAAACCAAGGAGCACTTACTCCATAGATTTATACAATGCATGCGTGATGTCTATCAGATTAACACATAGAGGTTTTAAAATTTACAACATAATGTACAGTGTTATACTGACAAACAATTAAATTGTGAAATCAAAAATATAAAAATAGGTTGAGTATTGCCGTCCAGCGCGGAAACGCCGCCAGTGTTTTGGGAACCATGCCTAACGCCTATTAGAGGAAATTTTCTTTTTATAGTTATTATTTATAATTTTGTAAATATTTTTGTAATATGTTACTTCGTATTAATTTGTGGAAATAAAAACTTTATAATATTATAAATCTATATATATAAAAACGAAACCCGTTTTCCTCGGTCACGGCATCACGCGTGAATGGCTGGACCGATTTCACTAATTCTTTTTTTGTTGTATTTGTTATTATTACGAGAAGGTTCTTACGGAAAAAAAATTAAGAAAATCTCTCAGAAATATTGAAAAATATACTTTTAATTTTGCATATTTTAAAAAACGAGCGTAACGAATGT
>DWQL01000622.1:0-14161 GCA_018231265.1 Noctuana haematospila | reverse complement strand
TAATAATAACGCTGCACTAGGAAACCCATTCTAAAATACCTTGTGTCGTGGCTACCATGGATACACACAAAGACAATTACACAAACACCCAGATCGGGCACAAAAATTCATATTCTTCATTTGTCCCGCCGAGAATCGCACCCTTCGAATGGCGGAATGGATGGTCAACCTTTAAATTAACTAATTGTCGCAAACTAAGTTGTTATAACTAGCGATGAAACTTTGCAAGGCATTATACTGGAGCGTTTTAGTCGTATAATGTCGTGTTACAGAATAAGACAAGTCCCATGTCCCATTAGAGTCCGTTACACCTACACCGAGCTTCTATGACGTCAATGTTGCGTGTCATTTCTTGGGTCACTTGGATATAATAAATCATTCGGAAGCCGTCGATTTGTTACCTGAAGCTACCTGTATATGTGGTACAAATATACAGATGGTAGTTTCATGTATGTGTGGTGTTTGTGTACCATGTGTATATGTAGTGTCATAGTGCCAAAGGCGAAATTAAAGGAAATCTATTACGAAGCAGAAGATGCACGAAATATGTTTCCAATTATTCATTTATTAAAATCAAAATTAGTTATCAGGTGCCAGTGGTACGATGTATCGATTGTATTTTCTTTCTGTTTTCACATTTACGTAAGAATATTAAAGTTTACAACGTCACTACTGACGTAGTAGTTATACACGAGGAAACGCCAAGAATGCTGTCTCAAGGCTGCGGCCAACTTTCGATATTTATCGACGTGACACTTTTTGCTATCATATCGGCGCTTTAATAGACGTCTCTATAAAGCTAGTTCGCGAGTATATACTCGTATTGTTTTAAAGTAAAGTCTGTTCACGTTTAATATTATAATTGCAGAAATTAACGAAGTAACTTGCACATGTACTTTAAGTTAAATGACCATGACCACAACAGTCCTTGAAATGTGAGTGGATATACTTGATAATCCAAAGCCTGTTGATTTATTGACCACTACAGTTTTTGGACTATAAATAGATACTTACTGTCCAAGTACTTGAGAAGTAGTATTAATAGGTTCCTTGGTATCTATAAGTAGCTTCTTAATTCAGTGCAAACCTTACGGTTACATGATTCTATTTACAACAATGCAGTTCAAACATTCAAAACCATATTCATGTTTATAAAAAGGTTGTTGACAAATTCCCTCGAGGATGAACGAAACTTTATTATACAGTCTGTAAAAGAGGTGTATGTGCATTGTACGTAGATGTTGCTCCTTGGGGCGAAACGCGAGATATAATAGTGGATGGCGCTGGGTAATTTAAAGCTTTTGCACAAAAGAGCATCGCACGGCTCATAAGGAATGTAGGGCTCAGAGACACGACAGGGACGAATACTTATGTAGGTCGCAATTTTAGTGCATGTTGTGTTTTATGTTTTACCTACAGTTTTTCGAAAACTGCTACCATAATTTTGGAATCATTTATTGATAATACGTAGGTATTACGTATAGAATAAAACAGTATAATAATCAAATTCAATTAATATACAAAACGAAGATAATGAAATTGAATTAATTTTGAATTCATAAATTGCTAGAACAGAAAGCTTAAAAAGGAAAAAAGAAACGATTATTTTCCAAGGGTTCATAATTGTCTTTGGAGTAAATTTGGAGGACGCTAGCAATTCTAAATTTAAATTTAACAAAGAAACTGCAACTCTTTAGTTAAACGAGTAATAAAATTTTACACCCTACCTGGAATATCAAGTTATTTTATTTTAGACATCTAACATGTAAGAAAGACAAAAGATGCGACGTCAAAAGGTGTCAGGAAAATCATACTTATAAGCACAAAGTGGTGCTTACACTCAATGATCGTGGACTTACAATGGCCGAGCTTGATGATAAGACCAGGAACTTTTATGCTCCAACGTTTGATGCTGCTTCAGCCTCTCTAAAGGGTTAAGCACCCTTGACGCGCATACTGCTTATGTAAAGTGGTCAGAGAAAGTTGTTCGAAAGTTCTGTGATGATGAAATTTTAATTCCTGTTGATAGTTTACTAAATAATTTTCATACAAATTCTTTATCCACCTTAATAAATAATAGATCTAAAATGATACGTGGAGACTTAAGAGATTGTAGAAAAGTTAAAGAAACTTAATCTAAGATGTTAGAATCGTTGACAATTGATTTCTATTTGTCGATACCAGTATGCGCAAGAGTTCACTCCATGCTGCTCGTTCTGTACTGGATTTTACTGGCCCTTAATTATCAGGTCAACGTCCAAACAGTAACTGCTTTCGTCTAGAACGAAGTGTTGTGGTTAATTTGGATTATGTAATTTTCTTTTAGTCTCCTTTATATATTGTAAGGTTTCTTCGATCATTTTTAAAGAAATACACATTACGTTACAGTATCAGAATCAGCTCTATGAGCTTGCCTAATACAAATATCAAAATTGTAAGTTTTTTTGAATTTAGTTCCAAAAAATGCCCTCATTTAACCGTAAAATAACGGCAACGAAAACATTAGAAAAGTCCTAAAATGCAGATTCATTAATTAAGTAATTTATGAAATCAACACCAGAACCGTATTTCAAGTCTAGACCCCAAGCGTCATGCGGTTAAAGGGGAAAAAGTATAAAGTTACATGATAACGGTTTGAATAATTTTGTAACGGCTCAGTAACACTTCGACTATATTAAACATTTAAATATCTTAACAATTGTAGTGTACGACATTGAAGGTAACATAATAAGCATCGATTTATAATTATTTATACCTTTAGCGATAGAGCG
This sequence comes from Noctuana haematospila, assembly GCA_018231265.1. Classification (NCBI taxonomy): domain Eukaryota; kingdom Metazoa; phylum Arthropoda; class Insecta; order Lepidoptera; family Hesperiidae; genus Noctuana; species Noctuana haematospila. The sequence continues at coordinate 11,390 of DWQL01000622.1, read as the reverse complement.
AATTAAATACGAGTACATTTGCATAACAATGAATAATATTTTATATATTATTTATTTCACAAATTATGTTGTTTGTGTTCAAATTATAGAAATGTAGAATATCACGAAGAGCTTTTGAGTATAAAGCTTTGTAAAAGGGAAAATTGTGATGAATACCTCCTGCTTCGCTATCTGCCAAAAATGCTCCATAACGAAACGATTATAAAAGACGAGAATACTTCAAAGCATTGCAAAGAAAGGAGCATAATTACTTTTACCATGAAACGTGGCTTGATGCAAGGCATTCATTTAGAAAAAGGTACCATTTTAACTATACAGCTGATATTACAGTAGGTACTGACACAACTTTAGCGACAGTTGTAGAGGACTGAATTAAAGAAGTCACAAAAGAATCCTAATGAAGGGTCACGATATTTGATTTATTCTGTCTCCCTTTCCCACAGGAAGCATGCAGGGGAAAAAGGGGTGCCGGTTGAATTAATTTTCCACTGAGTCACCAGCGTCAAGCGAATCAATTTTTCACAGGGCACTATACAACTTGCAGTTCTGTTCCATTAATGAATTTTGCGTGACCTATTAAGGGACCGGGAAGGTTAATGACTCTTGCGTATCTAATACAAAGTCTTATAACAATAAAGCTTGCAGAATGATAAAACGTAGAGTATCGTTTCAATCTTTCTTATACTAATAGGACGAAATGCCTTGATAAAACGTATCTATAGATAGCATTCCTGCTTAGTTTATTTGATATCGGTTGTTGCTTCGGTATGTATGGTAATAAATTAAAACAAGACACAAAACTATACATAATATACAAATACATAATATACAAGTGTAATACGGAAATCTTTCTATTGTTCCCAGTCTGCAGTTTTATTTGCAAAGTTTAAATCTTGACGTCTGGTATTTTTATACGCGCATGGATGGAGCAAGATTATAGAAAATTCTAGGTTGAACGTTACACACAACATTAAACCCGTCAGACTTTTACGGTTGTCGCTTAAACTTTTGAGAAGAATTTTTCGTATTTTAAAAAAACATTTAGTTCCAACTTCACACACAAATCTAACTAATGATATATTTATTGTCGAAATACTTCTACTACTTACATTGAAGTAAGACGTTAAATTACTACGACAAACGTAATTTATATACATACCAATAATTATTACGGAAAATTGAGAATTTCCTAATTTAGGACGGCCTTTAAAGTAAACCGTAAGTTGCAGAGTTTAGCGACTTCACGTCATACCTGTGAAACTTAACTGGCACCACAGATAATAAACTTTGTTTTATAACAAGCTATAGATAAATGATAACAGTTGCAGGTTTCTGAAACAATTATCGTTTAGTGAGTCATATCTTTAAAATGGAACTTTTAATACCAAGATTTCAGAGAATGATTTAATAATTTTTAGCCTGTATTTTTGTTTTATTTTACTTTTTTACAATGTTACCGTTCACCACAATGAAAATGATTTCCACGGTTTATCATGCGTAAAACATTTCGCTAATGCTCCAAACAGATTAACATTTGTTATACAAAACACCTAAATAATATAATTTGGGTCTGTAAAGCAAGATGATACTTTAAATTTAATTAACGGTAAAAGCATTCACGAGAAGCCCTCACCGCAATTCGGAATCCAAGCTAAAATAGACCACCAAATTACATCTGACGGACTTTGGGTACCGCCTTAATTAAAACTATAACAAACTTTGTTTAGGAAACGATAAGTTTTGTGGAAATATCTAGTCTATCTACAGAGCTCTTGAAGCAGTCGGGCCTGTGAATTTCCAATTTGAGAACTATAATCCAAAAGTTATTTATCCAGTGTTTCGTTCGTTTGAAACAGTTTTCAAACAGAAACTCCTGTAATGAATAACTTAAAAGTAATAAGAAATAATTCCTGTTGTTTCATTAAGAAAACATATCAACACTAATCATCAATTAAAACAACAACGCTATAGGATACGTAAGTCAACAAACTAAACTAATTTTTCTAGTATTCATTGTTGTGGTTGTGGTCTGAATGGAGTTAAACCTTGACATTGTAGTTAACAATAATAGAAGACTCTGTTCTGCGTATTTATTATTGTAACATTTTCACAAAGCCTTTTTCATACACATAGATCTTTTGACAGAAGTGTGAAAGCCTAAAAGCATTCTCCTCTATCTGCGTTTAAATTACTCCCTCCCATTGCTGTGGGTGTCAACACAGGTGCGTATTTAAACGAGAAGGTAAAATATGGTTTTTAAAATGATTGTAAGTCAAAGTAATGCTTGTATGAACCAGATTCTGACCTGCCTTATTAACTCGAAAGCTCATAATCCTTCAGACTCCTTTAAGTATTTGCGACCATACTGGTTTGTTAATAATGAGATCTCTAGATACGATGCAACTAAACTTGGAATTTTCCGACGATTAAATTGATCGTGTTAATATACCACATCCACATAATGATCATTACAGAAAATTAAACTGTGGGTTGAATAGAAGTATTGCGACATGACATCTATTTATTTAGTATCATACTTTAGCATAACAACCGTCTTCGTATGAGGCGTGTCTCCCCAACGCACTCGACCTTGCGTGTCAGTTCGTCTGCCCGTTATGACGTCAAGTGGTCAACAGGTCACATCCTCGCAGGAAGTGCGCCAGCGTCAGATCTTGTTACAGAAGATTTGAATGGGACTGATGCGCAAATTGTTGGATAATCCGTTGTCACTATAGGGAAGAAATGATTTATACGCCACACTGCTGCTATGGTGACATAGACAATGTGTGAAAAAGATGAGCATTTTCCATCAAATAGCCTATTTTGTATTTTTGTTTTTTAACCTAAAACAAGTATCAAAACAGGGTAAAGATCAAAAGTTTAAAGCTCAACATGTAAGTGGTCATGGTAAGCTTAATAATGGCTACGAACGCTTTACGGTAAGTAGTTCAACAATTGATTTAACGTTTCTAACTTGAGAGAAAATAAAGTAGAAGTGATTTGGTGTAAATGTAGATTTTCTTCTTCTTTTTTTTCTTATATCATTGCACAATAACGACTAATAATAGGTCACCTTTTTCTGAACAAGAGCAATTCTGACCAATATTCTATTTATAGTCTCATAAAAAAAAATATTATTTTCAAGTTTAAACGTTAATAATAAACGTCTCTAGTCAGTCCAACACTTCTATATAATTAGGGTGATCTTCAAATTACACAGCAGCCTTATTAGTTGAATTAAGGCTAAAGCCGCTGACTGTTGAATATGCTTTGAGAATTTTGTACCACGGTAAGTAGGCACAAACGAGTATAATTAGTTCGACAGAGATAACACAAACTGATTTAATAAAATCCTACTCAATTCAGTAAATTAAAAGGAGTTAATTAAAAAGGTTGAATTAAAAAGGATGATCGAAATTTGGGTTGGCAGTACACCCAAAAAGAAGACAAAGGTTCATTTGCTTATTAGTTGTCCTACAATTTCATGAAATATGATTTCGCTAGTCTAGCTGAAATAATTTTTTCGGAACAAGATTATCCTCTGCAAAATTCAGGTCAGGCTGATAGTTTTGACAAGTTTTAAATTGGATTCGCGGGCTTGTAATATACTTAGTATTGTATCAAATTGCGCATTGTTGGCAGTGTGACAGAAGAAACATCAGTGAATACTTGGATCAGTAATCGGAGAGAGCCTGGAATAATAACTACACAATAAACCGTAGAACTTTATAATAGGGGCCATTCTTCCTTGCATAGCGGAATAGAGATGTTTGATCTGAAGAAAAGGTCAAATTTCCTAATCGGTATCATAATATACAAGAGAAATCCACAACATGAGGGCTAAAAATAATGACAAATATTCTGGAGTTACTGCCATTTCGTAAATATGATTAGTATAATATAAAGTTTTATTGGTATTTTGTAAAAAATAGCCAATAAGAGGTTTGAACAAAGTTCACAATGTGTATAACAATGTTTGACTAAACAACATACGATATTAGTATTAATTTATCATTACTTACCAACTCTCTCAAATATCATTATGTATATAGATGAATACAAATGGACCAAGCTACAGTAGCTATAAGTATAAATACACTATGCATTACTAAAACCCCTAAAGATAATAAAACATTTACAACAACCTAACAACGAATTGTTGTTGATAACATGACTCACTTGTATGTACTCAGAGTAACTCACTAACCACTGTTTCTGATAATGATCTTAATTGTCGGATTAGACACCACAGCCAACAATTTTCTTTTATTTGTGTCTGCTTTAGTCAAAAGTGAAAATGTGAAGCCGGCAAGTGGCCGACCTCGAAAAATCTGAACCGAACTGGTATGAACTGTCAACTCAATTGGAGATAATCAACGTGCGCTCGACTCACCATCTGTCCCTTTCGAAGGACCAAGAAAAGAGCAAGATGTAACTAGCTGGCCAAATTCAAGGCACATTGTGTTGCGAGCAGCTTTTGAGAGGATACATAAGATTATTTTGATCAAGTCTTTCATATTAAGTAATTTCTTGATACTTCTTCAAGATTCTTTATATTTTGCTACGTTATCGCTATAATATTGAGAAAGTTTTTTTTACAGTAACAAAATAATATAAACGCTAAATTTGGGCAGGGATGTTGAAAAGAATATCGAGAACCTTCTTCCATAAAAAGACGCTAACCAAGTATTCGTAGCGGATGTCCCGACTGCCAAAACTTTTGACGAAAGTTCCGTTTGTAATACTCGTAGAATCCAGAGTTGCGGAAACTCGCGACCGCAGAATAACTAACTATTACTTCCTTTATCGATTGAGGCGTAAGTTAGCGTCTAATGAACAAGTTCCGTAGATTTACCGTAAATAGTTATAATAGCGGGTTCAATATTATGCATTATGCTGCATTTCCACTGACGAGGATGGAAGAGAAGGAATAGTGATAGAAATCTCCACTCCGCGTCAATGGAAACAATTAAGAAGAACGGAGTGGACTTTCAAATAAAATATATGAATACACGAAGAACATAACCAAAAATTAATACTTAGGCGATTTACAGTTCAAGTATGAAATAAAATAAAATAAAAACATTTTTATTCATCATAAGGTATTTTATACACTCGATGAACGTCAAATAACACAGTACATAAATATTGAATTAAATAAATAAATAACATTGAAACATTAAAACATTGAAACTCAGAATTGTATTGGACTGGAATTCCCGATATTTCACGCGTCATTACATAACCGGTGCGAGTACGTACTAGTTGTGTGGATGGACCATTAGGCTAATAGATCATGAGATAGGTAAAGAGATAAACTCACTTGTTCCTATTTGTGTACTAAATTCCAGCCATGGTGTTGATTTAGATACTGATTCCATAGCGCATAGAAGCAACCACAAAACTATTTCATTCGCGCGTGACTTCCGTCGATTATTATTTAAAAAAAAAATTGTTAAATACAAATGATGAATAAACTTGTAAACTAATAAAGTTCCTTAATAAGTAAAGACTTTTATTTATATTACGATCAGCGAAGGAAAGTTGACGATAAGAGACGATATACATTATATTATAAGCATTTACATATGTCTATTTTCCAATATATCGGTAATTTCTAATTAGCATTATCAACTGACAGAAACTAAGGTAAAATTCAAGGTTAATCAGTTACGCCGGAACACATCAATACTGCCCTTGAAGTGGCAGATAATCCAATGGCACCACGAGGGCAACTCATTGCCACTGATAACCAAGACTTGTTCAATTTACCGACTCTCAGTCGAGGAGCTCGTGAGTGCCCACTCGAATGGAGTGGGGCCTTTGTTCGGCGACGAATAATAATTGGCTGCTTTCGTTGATATGAAGGTGAAGATATTCGAGGTATTAGCAGCATTATTAGTAGCATTTAAGACCTCCAAATATGAGAACTATCCGTAATGTACTCATATCTTCTGTTACGAGTACAATTTCAATCAAAGAAGAAAATTCAATTGTTACCGGCTCAGTCTTCCGGAGTTTGCGAACAATTTGACTTAGCTTTGCAATTTCCACGTTCATCTTGTTTGAACGGAAACAATAACAGCGCTTTTCGAGTGTTCTACCTTAGTGTTCAAGCTCCGACGGTCGGCTTACGTCTTGCTGAGACAATGGCATACACCTCCCAACTACTTCCGAGTTCCGACACAATACAAAAAGAAGTACTTTTCAACCGACCGCAAAGACCATGGCATATTTTAAATAACTGTGTGAATTACGTAAACTTTTTTTTTGTTAGCAAGGTCTTAAGGACTTTGCGATTTCATGTTATTAAAAAAATATTAATTACACACATATTTGAAAATTAAGATGATATGTTTTATTAAATAATTATACCTTTTGTTATCATTAAGTAATAGTTATTGGGTATATACCTACAAAATAGTGATGTTTATTGAGCTTTAAGACCCTTGATATATTTCAGTAAAGTCAGGAGAAAACTTCAATGCTGAATCACAAGACAATCAATCAATTCCAGGGTAATTTCTCATAATTTCCACTCACATCTTACAAATAGAATTTAAATTGGTTCAATGGAAACAAATAGTTAAACAACAAGTATCCAGGTCACCGTTCTGGACCTTGGAGTCTTGGACTTGTGCGTTACCATCGTGACTATAGTTCAAGATATAAAACCAATATAAACAAGGGTCCATCTACTATAGATCACTTTCGATCGCAGTGACTAATGGGTGCTCGACCCATTTCCTAATCCTGAATAATAATAAAGTCCAAGAGTAAACAATAGATCAGTATATTTACACGAAGTTTATTGTCGACTATACAGCGATAAGCATCACGAGAGCAGAGGGGACGCAGTAATCAACAATGGTACTTTCATCCATGACGAATATCACGATCCAATTGGTGCTAAAATTTTATGACGTGCTCATAAATTTAGAAGCCGAGGGTTATGGAACGAATAGAGAACACAAACATTGCAAAGATCTGGAGATCTCCTGGAGGATATAGTGATAATACGAACACAATCTGTTTGACATCAGTTTCCAATTTAGTTGAGCCAGAATCAACCAGGCACTTTTACACAAACTAGTCTTCACAAGTACCTATTGCGTAATTTTCGAAATAATAGTACCCTATATGAATGACCTATTCCTGTTTAATACCAAAAAACTAATACCACTTGTATTAGTCTGTACTGTGAGGTAAACGTCTAAACAAATAAATAATTTCTAAAGGTTCTAAATAGAATGTTGGTTTATATAAGATACAAATAAATATTTCTTTCAGTCTAGGATAGTCAGTTTGGATATACTGTTGTCGCTAGTCACAACGAACACCCAATCCACTTAGTATCGATTTTGAGAACATTCAGACCGTACGTGGATACCTCTTTACTTGGACAAAAGGGCGAGAAGTAATTGAAAAATATAGAGAAGAAAATTTTAATAAAATAAAAAAATATAGGAAAGAAAAATCCAATCAATTAACCGACAACTCTTCAAATACATCCTGATCCAAAGAATTAAATCAGTCCTGAAAAATGTTTTAGGACGTGATAAGTTTGTCCTGATTTAACATGGTCTTAAAAATTCTGGTAAGAATCTCTGGGCGGCTTATGAACTTCCCACATAAGGATTCTATCTTACGAATTTGCATCATGGCAGGGTTGTTTCTTATATAAAGTTAAAGAATAAAATTAGTCAGGCTTCCAAATGTAAATTTATTATTGCAATTTATAAAATATCTACTGCAATTATATTATTGCGTATTGCAATATCTGTATCTACGACTCAATATGCCATAAAACTGAGGCCTCCTTGGTTTAAAGCGGGTAAGGATTAAAATGACGACTATGTACAAATCGACCGGCAAACACACATAGGTACCTATATAATAACAATGGACTTAGATACACCTACGACTTACACGTATGTAATCATATGGGTATTGTTATTTACAATCATATCGAGACGCCACATCTGCTCGCATGAGTTATAAATAGATGCTGCATAGCAAAATTAAGACATCGGTCAATTGATTTTACGACCGTCTTCTGATGATTCGTAGCTTTGCCTTTACCAACAGTTTCATTGTTTCTATTTAAAATACACAATGTAATCCGCTCAACGTATTAACTTGCGCTAATGGTATAAGACACTTGCTGACTGACATCAGCTTGATTCATTTTAAGAATCTTAAAGGAGAATGCTGAAAGGTCGTATCACGATTGCCTATCAACCAAAAGAAGATCACAAATCACATTTATTTTAATAGTCACATTCAAATTATTTAATACTTCGCAACGCTCCAAGATTTTCATCCTACTAATATTATGAACGCGAAAGTTTGTAAGTATGGATGGATGGACGTTTGTTACTCTTTCACGTAAAAACTACTGAATGGATTTTATTGAAACTTTACAATAATATAGCTTATACATCAGAATAACACATAGGCTACATTTTAAAAAATTGTGTGAATTGCTCGAAATACTAATCCTGCGCAGACGAAGTCGCGGGCACCAGATAGTTAGTAATAAATAACACTATAATTAACAACGAAACAACAAAGTATATTAGATACGCATTATTTGTTCTGTTCTCGATGTTCGAACTCGTTTAAAACAACTGCTGTTTAATGCACTAGAGCGTAAAGTGCACTCACAAAACGTTTGCTTTTCCTGTTTCGTGACGAAATCACCACTCGAGCTGACTTCCGTAAGACCTCCTACAGTACTAGATTTATGGAAAAAATAAACTCAGACAATTGTAGAACAATAAGTAGGTGATTGTATCGCGGAGTGATCTGAGGAAGGAAGCGAAAGAAGTATTTACATAAAGTGTATCTAAAGTTGTCCTGCAATTTATGAACAATTTTGACGCCTCGCCATAGCCAAGCCAAGCCAAGCTATAAAAGGAAGGATGCCAATCATAACTCTATTACGATGACGTCACATCTGGCTGTGTGTTCAGAAAGACTATAAATACTTATTAAAATTAAATAGTAATTTAATAAATACTAAATAGTGAAAATAGTAGACAATAAAAGCGATTTGTTGATAATCCACGTGTTTTATAGTCCCCTTCTGTTTCACAATGTATTTTTTATGATGGTCCGTGTTGTGTAATGGCTAAAATGCTGGTTCGCCATTCGAAGGTATCTTGTGTTCGATAACTAGCGTGGCAATGATGAATCTTGATTTCTATGCTCTGGATGTCCATGACACCCACAGTCAACCCTATTGTGGTGCAATGAGTGTGAAACGTTATTTATTTATTTAAAGAATTCAAAAGGACGGACGTAAAAGTTCGACACATCTCCGAAGTTAAGACGAAAGCATCAAAGGAAATTTGTCAAAGAAAGAACGAGTGAAAGTGAACGAAGTGCACGAAGTGACTGCAAAGACAATACTGAACGTAAAGTGTGTATCATGTTTGCGAGTATGTTTGTGAAACTTTGTAACTGTGTGACAGAGGCGGCTTTTGGGGGTGGTGAACGGAGCAACCGCCCGGGCCTCGCTCTTGCAGTGGCCTCGCTCTATTATTTTTGTTTCATGGGGTGGTGAACGGGGCATCCGCCCAGTGCCTCGCTCTTGCAGGGGCCTCGCTCTATCGTTTATGTATCATGGGGTGATGAATGGGCAACCGCCCAGGGCCTTGTTCTTTTATGTACAGTCTGCCTTAATAATCTACAAAAATAGTTTGTAGTCCATATATGATTAAAGTCTCTCAATGAACATTTTGATAATATAATAATTTGAACTTCTCAATGTATGTATTTATATATATTAAATTGCTCTGAGCCTAAGGCTAAGCCCGCCCCTGGTGTGACTGGACTGAGTGAAAATGTTCATAATTCATCAGATTGTTCTTTTGACATTATTTTAAATAGTGTTTTTTCGTAGTAGTCTGGTAACATAACCTTGAATTTCTGTGGACCCAAGATAAATATAGTTAAGGGAATAGAAATAAATAAAAAACAGGTAGGTACGTCTACACACGACTTCTAACGAATATTTGTTTAATTTTACGTTTCCAAAGGGCCTTATCTCCAGATATTTGTCCTCACAAATATTTACCAATACATAAATATTTGTTCCAATTCGTATTTAAGTGATTCAAAGAACAGAATGCTAGTTGAGCGGCCATTTTGAAAAGTAAAAGCTAATGGAGCCACTTTGCCACGAAACAGGTCAGAATATCGTCTAGGGATTGTGTCTTTGACGCCTTTTAGCTAGATCTTTTATTTTATCTGTACAGATTTTGCAACTGGTTCTTAGTACCTATACATAAGTAACTAGTTACCTACCTAAGTACCTATATAGGTAGGTTTTTTACGGCTAAGTATAGGTTTTGTTTTTGTTTATTCTCTTGTCATCATACATATCTTCAACGCTTTCTTTTGTCCACTGCTGGGCACGGGTCACTTCCCACAACCGGGGAAGGTCATGAGCATACTCCACCACGCCACTCCAATGCGGATTGGTCGAGAATATAATACATAACATTATAGAATAGAGAATAATATATTACATTTCTTTTTGTTATTGAATAATAATGTACGTACTAATTAGTATTATGTTATGTATGTACTGATTATATTTGTTCTGTATTAAGTATGTTATAAATAGCTTGTATAAAGAAATAGTTTTTTTCTTTATTTCTTTCTAACTAGGAATGTCTTGAGAGACAAAAAAAAAATATTAAGGTTGGAAGAGGAATTTCTAATACAATTCTCGAGGTACTCGATTCATTTTTCTAAACCAATATCACCGGCGATAATCTTCTTTAGAGAGGTCCACAATTGCTACTATAAAAGCATTACGTCCTAGTCCTCAAGACTATTGAATTGAATGCCGAGGAGTTCAAATTTAACCTCTGGAAAGAGTAAAAAGTCGCACGGAGTTAGGGTTGCCACCCGTACTATATTATATAGTATCGTGCTATATTTCAGTGAATTGTATTATATGTTATTGAAAAATAATATAGCAAGAATAATACTATATTTTCATCGGTAATTTAGTTGTCGAGTTTTTTAATTAACTGTGACTGTGCACGCGCAACACAGAATTTGACTATGAAAGAAAGAAAATTTTCTTTTTTCTTTTTTAATCAAATTTAAATATTTATGTGCTTACGTGACATAAGGGGCCCTTTTCACTATAATATTAAAAACACTTAACGCGACGCGCATCATAATAATTATGATTTTTCAATTCCACGCACAATGACGCACATTCCACGTATAATTCCATGATTGGCGCGTCACACTTAGTATATAAATATTATAATACTAGCTGTGCCACGCGGTTAATGCTTGATAGCCTATAACCTTCCTCATGAATGTAGCTATCATATAGAAAAAGAATTTTTCAAATCGGTCCAGTA
>DWQL01000621.1:0-14164 GCA_018231265.1 Noctuana haematospila | reverse complement strand
TTAAACAATATCGCCATCATTTTTGTGTAAAAAAAATTTAAAATTATTATTGAAAATTGTTACATTTAACGCTAAAGAAATCTTATCTTATGTTTCTTAGGTTCTTCCAAAATTTTCTAATCTTTACAATAATGTTTTCAAGATAACATCTTAAGTGTAAATTGCAAGTATGGAGCCTTGTGTAACTTTGTAACCAATAACATATTACATTGTTTCGATACGATCTACCTATGTTGTCATCAGTTAAATAAAAGCTATGATAGATACTACATGTAAATATGATATGTTGACTTACATCTGTGTAATAAGTTAACGGTGTAGATGTTAATGCGTCACAGTTTATATGTATGAGCTGGTTCTAATATAAGTATGTAAGAAGTTAGACGTGGGCGTTTCAATAGCAGCGAACAAGCGTGGGCGACCGTACTGGGGAAGTGGGGGGAGGAAGGAGGGGGCAGGGTGGCGACGGTGGCTGCCGAATATTTTTTCGCACATGCAAGGTCGAGGTCGAAACGTTTGACTTCCTAGATCGGTGCGACCTCGCCGCGCCCGCTCCTCGCGAATTATGTTCCTTGTCTCACGTTAAATCGCTCTAGTACCCATGATCCCACGAACCCACGAAGCGGCGTCATTGTTCTCTTCATTATATGGAAGCATGAAGACAACGCCCGTACCCTGTACGTACAAGGAAAAGCCAAGTGTCAACTTATTAACGTAATACTACCAGTGATAATACGACTTTATCATACGAGTATCGTATGAGTGATATCTCGCAGTAGGTACGAGTATATTTTCCGTATCTACGCATATACCTATTCGTACATTGCGAAATATCCGGATAAAAATATTCAGGGTCAACCTCAAGGTCCTACCGCTTTTCTGATTAGAACTATGGCGATAAGAAAATATCTGGCCCAATGGAAACTGAACCGTTTCTCGGGGCGTTAAAGTGTATATTTCCTATGTCAGAAGTATTTACAGGGATATAAAAAAACAATAACTGTAAGTTTGCTGATTTGTAGGTTTTGCAAGGTTACAGATAACATATTATATTATGAAGTCATATTATAAGTACTGTCACGTTGTCATCATAACTCAGATTTGATTTTATAAAACATTTTTTAAACGCGTTAAGTTGATACTAAGATTACTAAGCATATTATTCGTGTCATGCAAGTCTTGCAACTCGGTGCAAGTCTTGCATGAGTTGCAAGAATCTTAATTCTTAATAATTAATGAATTGAATTAATGCATGAAATTTGTTGCGTTTATCATTAGGCATAAGAAAAGATATCATGATATTAGTTTCATACTAACTACTTCTCTCATATTAGAAGTGAATTAAATGAATCTTCCTGCAATCTGTTATTGTACATTATATTTTTGTTCATCAACTATGGCCCGTCGCGCTAGTGGCATTGCTTGTACTAGGTACTATTGCTTTTATTATTATCACTAGCCACCAAGAATCAAATAGAAAGCAGTTTTGCAAAATAAATATCTAAAACTAAGATCTAAATTGTGCCACAACTGGTACCACATGGGAACGGGGGCCATACAACGAAGGGTGAGGGTTGAGGGTGCGTTGTAGCACGGGGTAAGCGTCTGACGCGAAGAACCTTGTGGGCTGACATTGTCAGGCGATTCCTGTTATCTCACTCGCGATACTCCTCGCCTCGACACTCGACCGGCATTAATCATTATTGGAACAAAGAATGTCCACTCACGGTAATTGTAATTAGCACGCGTCGGCCTTGAAGCGCTCATTATCTCGGGTGTCGCGACTGCCGCGGTCACCATAGCGTGCTGCGTCACAAAGGACTTCATCGATATACGCAGACAAGAATGTTTTCCTTGATCATTGTTTTTATTTTTTATGTCTATAGATCGCGCGGAAAACTAGGAAGTTGTTATGTTGGACGTACATCGTAATAATAAAATACATATTTTCTTGGATATCTTATTTACGCTTTTATTATAATTTTCTATAACTTACCATCATTACAGAAATTACTACAATCCAGTGTAATTAATATTCGATCCCCGAAGGCGGCAGCGTCTCTCGTTCCTCACTGCTAGGGGAAGTTAGGAGAGTGGATACCCCCTGATTTTATTACGTCATTTAGACCTCCCCAACCCTAAAACATTTTATTTTAGTACAAGCCGAAGGACGCAATTTAACATGCGCTGATTTTACTGGCTGTATTATCTCCCACTCAATATCCTGACTTACTAATAAATCAAATCTTAATATTCAGAGGTAGTTTTAGGTTTTCAATCTCTTAAATAGACAAATTTTGTACATATTGTAGAAAATACTGTTAAAAAGATTATTGACTTTTACTTTACTTTACAATTTTTACTTCAAGATGTCTGTCTTCCTACACCGAACCGAACAAGTTTAATTATTGTTTAGTGAAATCTATTTTTAACATAAGTTTTGCCTTTTTTGTCATCTTTAAGTATTTGATACCAGTATATTGAAACCAGTTAGGTACTATGATAAAGTCACACGCAGCCATAATTTTATATTTTTGTTATTGTCAAGGTAATCGAGAGTATTTTGTATAACTTAGATAACTTGTATGTGAATAATCTACTTTTATTAAGGAAAGTAAGTTGTGATAAATCATTCTCATCGATACTTACTGTAAATTCTATCATTTTAGTTATCATTAATTAAGGAATTCCGTAAATTAACTTAAGGAATTTGAAAGTAAGACCATGTTCCCTATCTTCGTAAGGAACTCAAGTAGTTTTAGCAGGAACATCAGAATTCTCTGCCTTCCTCATTAGTGGTTTATCTGTCTGCTTTCTAGTTTTATTCAATAAAAATGAAATACTTAAAAACAAGACAATTAAATTAGTGCATGTAATGGTGTAACAAGCATATGAATAGTTGAGTAAGACGTCATAATAATATCGAGTGCGCAGTAGGTACTGAATGCGCAAACATGTTTACCGGCGCGCACTCAAAGTTCAAGGCCCTGGCCGCGACCACTGCGGAACAATGTACTTTCCATGTGGAGGTTCCCTCGAGGACAAGTAATAATAAGTCAACATGAAACGGTTATTTTCCAACTATTTCAAAAACTTTAAACGCTGCCACATTAATATATCGCCGACAAAATGTTACAAGTCTGATGTTTAGGGTTATGGACCCTAAACATCAGACTCAGATCGTTTAGGCTTAAATACCATAACTATATGCATTTTACCATAACTATATTTTCATTTTGCAATTGAATGGATATTATGTAAAGAAAGAAGATGTGGTTGCGAGCATACTAAATGTAAGAAGTGCGGTGCATCTCAGGTGTAGACTTGTAGAGACGAACAGTCCTACAACGCATCTACATTGGACCTGATTCCAACTGCGTTTGATACACTACGATAGACCGTATTATCCAATAACGTTTTAATTTATTTATTGGATATGAATTTGTGACTATAGGTATATTTAACATACTGGATGTTGCCCTCGGCTTTGCCCACGGTAAATTCTATTTAGGGCCCAATCCCAATAGCTTATGCCCGATCGGATCGAATCTTTATTAGGTAGTATGTCAGTTATCAAAAATTTTGACAACCCCAGTGGTTATGATGCCGGTCCACTAATAATTTATTTACTGTCTGTTCCCGGTCTGGGTGTTTGTGTAATTTTAGTAAGCCGATTTAGCTAATTCTCTGTTTTACATGATCCTGATGATAGTGATAGCCAGGTTCTAACGGAAAGATAAAATCGAATTGATGTTTCTTTTCATTCATATCATATTCATATTTTGTTCATCAAACAACAGAGGTCGAATGTCAAACACATTGCCGTCTGTAGACAAATGTTCTTTCTGTTATACCTATACATATTTTTTTAAATTATTATTTAAAATTGTTATTTTAATCACGTTTAAAAATTTCTACACTAGATTATAAACGCTCATTTTATACCTAATTAAAACAATTTAAAATGTATTTTATTGATATAATATAGAGGTAGAAAAGATAAAATAATATTGGAATGATGTTCTAACATAATAAATCTTTCCTACCTACATCCATTTTCTCCTATTCGTACAAACATGTATCGCAAAATAGTTTCAGGAAAAAATCGAAGGTTATGCGAACATTGGCAGTCACCTTGGATTCATTTTCGAAGTAAAGGTGATCTCGGGCAGACAAGGGGACTGATTTAAATTACAATGGGTACTTACTTTTGTGATGTAAAAGCAGATCTTCAGAAAAGTTTTAGAACGAATCTGACTAGGAAGTAATTATTGTCGTATAGGTAGGTACGAGTACATAGTAGATGAAAATGATTAGCGCGATTACTAGATAAATAAATCAAACACGTGTAAAAGTTATATAACTAAGCAAATACTTATATTATCCGCTATTTCAATGAAGTTGCTTAGTAGTTTTTGACGTCAGTAGGTATGTGGTAGGTATTAGGTATTCAAGGTCGCTATTTTAATATAGAAGTGAACACGTAGCCTAGATAAAGAAGTGACGGTCAAGACACCATTTGTGTTACGAGTAGGTATTTACTTGTATGTTCATTGAGTGTTCTTGAAATAAAAACGAGATATATCTCTGTTCTAAAATGAAATGCCACAAACAAAAGCGAGATTGTTCATGCGGTCGGTCTCCTGACATTGGGTTGGTTTCCTGTCTATTTACATTGCTATAGGTTGCCTTCACACAAGCAGGTTAAGGCCGGCGGAACACTGATCTACAAGAACATCGATATTACTTGCTATTGTATGAAACACAAATGAAATGTTTAACAGACCAAAGGCCTGGCTATGAAAACATTTTTATTCTGCACATACAAGCAAAGTTTCTAGAACATACCACTTTTGTATAAATTGTAAGGGTATATTATATACCTCCTGGAAAATAATAATTGTGTCATTAGTCTATATATCTGGTCTTATTAATCAGAATCCAGATCTGAGTAAATCATGTTAACGCAGGGTTAAGGATAACCTGTGACGTTCTAATTTATAATATTTTATTTATATTTTTAGTAATTGCTGTTGGGTCGGTTGAATGAAACCACTAGGGTCACCACGTAGTCAGTTATCGAGGTGGTTTATAATGATAAAGGTGACAATCAAAGTTTGATAACGAAAGTATTACCAATTAGGTACGTTAGTAATTTTGACTGTGAAGCAATTTTTTTATTTTGTTTATGTTTCGGTAACAAGTCACCAGTCGGCATCAAGGTATGAAGCGATCGTGTCGTAGACGTCGTTAAAAATAGCTACGCAACAATATACTACCTTAGGTAGAACATAGTTGATATTTGAGATGTAGGTACATGGCGAGGTGCAGCAGGCTAGCTTGCAAAAGCAATAATGCACCGTATCATGTCATTTAATTTGTTCACCTGTATGTTCTGGCTTAAATACATAAAGGCGGTTTAACAGACATTGCTTAAGAGTGATGACGTGCTTAAGTTGTGTCTTAAGAAACAGCTTGCTGCCTTAAGTACCTACGTATATTTGTTTCACTTTAAATGTATTTGGGCAATGAATTTAAATGTCACTGATATTTGCTATTCAGGCATATAAGTCAATTGTGTAAGGATTAGGACACCGAAATAATGTTACGTAAGAAATAATTTAATTTAATTGTAATACGTGATCTTGACCTATAAATGCAAAGAATAATCGAATAGAAGAGTTATTGAGAGAGCATTAGGGGGCGGTGCGTTGCGTCAGCCGTCAGGCGCGGTAAACGGTACGGTAACTCGACACCCGTACGTCACGCTAGTGGCCGCGCGGGTGACGGGCGCCGGGCCGACCCTGACTCTTGAAATAGTCTTCCGCATTAACGCCGAGAGCGAAAATATCGCATGATGCTGCTACAAGGTCATTCGGCAACACTCCACCCCCGGACGCTCCTTAAATGGAATTAAAATAGCACATCTTGTTCATAATTTTATTTTTATTGCATGCCTTTAATTCTGTCCAATCCTATGAGTGATCCTCATAACCTAAACTAACCTAACCTACCCAATTCCGTAAATTGATAAATTATATTTTCAAAAATTAAAGAACACGCTTGAATAGCAAGCCATACTAAAAAATAAAAATAATTTCTTTTCCTTTTAGATGAAAACATTTTGCTCCCAAACATTTTTACAGTGTAAATAACTTTTACAGACATAATGAGTATATTCATAACTATGAATATACACAGTTACTTTAAGAATCTAGCTACTTCCTAGTATCTAGACAGCAAGGTCTGTCTATCTGCAGATCTTATATTTACATACGTATGTACAATAATGTAAGTGAAGGGACTTAGTTTTTGCTTCAGCTTTAAAAATACCTTAATATTAACGAATCTAATAAATAACTTAAAAAGATATATCCTAAACATTTATTATTTATTATTAAATAGCTACCGACGATCTCAGTGTTAATAATTCATCTGTCGTCGATGTAGTTCAAATGCTATGCTTAATTAATAAATATAAAACTCTAGAGCAGTACTGAGACCGTTAGACAAGTCCGTCCATTACTATAATAAAGGATAAATAAATAAATAAATTGACTATTTAGTGAAACTCGTTACAGTCAAGTGCTGGACCTATTTAATAGTCGCTATTGAACATTTTTGTTTCACATTTCTCTAATGCTTATCATTACCATTACCAACGACCCGCCAAGAGTGAAAGAATAGTTTTGTGCTGCAAAGAGTGTGTACGTTGCAGCATCGTGCAGCGGTCACGTTGCAGCGCCGTGGTACGGGCACGCAGACCACCACGTGTTCATCGCTCGATAATCATCATTTTTAACACGCTTTTATTAGCTTCACCTATTTGTATTCGTATTTATGGAACGGAATTTTTGACGTTATTTTCGCCCACTTTAATAATTATGACGGAAACACATCTTGATCATGTGAAAATTACAAATCTATAAATAAAATGATTTTCGCGAAACATTGAAGTATAATTTGGCATAGCTTAAAATTTATTAAGACGGACAATTTGTTCACGATAAATCTTTTTTTTAATGCAGTGGAGGAAAAACATCGGTATAATTTCGTAAAGAAAAGCATAAACTACGCGTATAAATAAATTTTCCTAAACGACGTGACACCATATAAATTTTCTTCTGAAAAATTGAGTGTAAATGTGGTTTTATTTTTATTTGTTAGCTCCCAGTTAGTAAGCAAGTCTGGTCATGTGATCATTGTGCTTGCTAATTTTATACTTTATTGGTTGCCCGTAAACCAAAACAATTTTCAATGACTGGGAAATTTTACATATGTACATTTTATTTTAATTTACACCAAAGGTGTATGTCCCTTATACACCTTAAATAGGAGAGAAGTCTTATCTCAGATCATACGTGGAGACGTTGCTACTCATGAGGACTAAGATAGTCGCCTCAAACGACCCGACCGAAATACAATTTATTTACGAACAAATCAATTCTGTATGTATTTTTTATGTACAATAAATAAATCTTTAAAGTAGGTGCTTGCTTGCTACAAGACTTATTCACCAATTCTACTCGTTCACGGCCTGTTATGAGGATTGTCAAAGATTCTGTTTGTAATAAACACATACTTTCTAAAAAAACTATTGTGTTCAATAAATTGACAAGTTGCATTTCTGTAGGGAAAACTTCCAACATATTATATAGAACGTGGAACTATTGACGTAAATGTCTGTCACTGGCATCTCAATGGATGATTTTGACAGTTTCGGTTATTTCCTAATTTAAAGTTGTCAGTGGTTTTCTGACGATCTGGCTATATCATATTAAAATTCGGTAATTTTGTTCAGAAATGACAAAATAATGCATATTTATCTTTACAAATAGATGGTAAGTAACCAAGCATTTGAGATTTTTTTTAATTCACTTATAGGTTTTCACGATACTGATCGCTATTACAACTCGAGATGATTAGGAGACTATCAAGAAGCCAGTGTTTGTAAAATATACAAAAAATTCATAACCAAATTTTGCTATTCGTTAACACGTCATGTCTAAATAATTATAGTGAAGGGTAAGTTAAGAATGTTAAGATACACAATGAAAATTATTTGTCATTACAACGGAAGCCTATCGTACAGCAAGCAGCGGCGCGTGGCGAAGCGGCCCACTGCCCTGACCCACATCGATGATGATTGTATGTAGATTTAGCAAGACATAACTCAAGCGAGCCGAGAGTGCGACGACAGCTTCCATCCGTTTTCTCCGCCCATTGTACCAGTAATGTCTGCGTCTCGTTGGCTGGTCGCAGGCGCCGCACCCTTGCTACGTCACAGAGAAATTGAGGTGATATCACTTATAATACGACCACACGTGCTTTCTGCCCTAGTGGCCAACAAAGATGATATCACTTCTTATACGTTAGACTGTCACGGATACAAAATTATTTCTGTATAACATAGTTTTACAACATAGATAGCGCCTTAGAAATGTGAAATGAAATAATACTCTTAATACGAAAAGAGATCAGGACTAATTTAATAGGACGACACTTAGGCATAAATAAAATATAACAAAATTTAATTTTTTAAATTTTTCAATAATTTTTTACAAATAATACTTATAATATATAATTAACTATGTAATAAATTTTTTTTTAGATATACAGGTGTGTGTAGTAAACTGTTTTAATCAAAAACAGTATTAAAAAATCCTTATGTCTTTAGCTATCAAAGATCAGCGCAATAGGCTTTCATAATTTGCGTTCTAGTTTCTAGTTGAGTATGAATGCCCTAAATGTAGCAACCTAAAGGACCTAAATGAGAACAGCATTCTCGATTCCGCTTGCGATACTCGTTTATATGTATTTGCTCCGGTTTGCTTTTAATGTAAAAGTGTTATCCAAGTAGGAAAGTGGGCTACAAGCTACAACCGCGCGATAACAACGAAAGTGTCGACAGACTGGCTGTGACTCAAAGAGACGAGAAAGTGACAGTGTGACGTTCTTTAAACAGAACATAATAAACTACAACTAATATAATAATATAAGTCAATTTATGTGTAACTCATACTAAAGCTTTACTTGTATTTTTACGTATGTGAAACACGACCTTAGTATAGCTGTTATTGTTGTATTGTTTATGACAATGTTGTACTGCTACGGTTAAGCACATTTTATTTTATGTGCATTGTCGTTAATAGCTACGAATATAATTACTTTTAATGCACTTTTTGTTTACACGAATATTTTATTCTATACGTATAGTTATATTTATATGAAAATGTCTCTGACATTGAATTTTACTAGTGAGCATTGGTAATAAAATGTAAGAGGGATCTCTCTCTGGCCTCTCGGTCGCTGCCGGTTTTGCAGCATCGCCTAAGATTTCTCTCGCGTCCGTATTGGGATTCAGGTCATGCTCACCTCACCCAAACACACTCTGGTTTACTTGTTGTACAATTATTACTCACTGATATGCAGGCGAAACTTAAGTTGTATTTGTAGCACATTCGCATATTTTCTTTTCGTTGAATTTTCTATATATATTAACCAATAGGTTAGTGTCACTTTTGATCTCGGGAAAGAGACTTGTTCTCAGAAATCGAAAAGCAATTTGAATTGTTGTTGTTAAGTTAGATTACAGATTAGAAGAGGTTGACAAGAAAGTTTATTTAATTTTAGATGCAGTTCTGTTTTTTATGAAAAAATATAAGTTGTAGAGACCTTAACGCCGCTTATCATGAAATATTTTATTTTTCCATTTCAGAGTCAACTCAAGTCATACTCGTAACATAACCTAACATGCTAGCTATAAGTATGAAAATCTAAAACAAATTTTTACGCCTTAAAATCAAACAAAAGGTTAGTTTGACATATACATGCAGCCAAGTTGTTTTAAACCTACGTTGACCTCGAAGATCGAGTTATACAGAAGCTTCCTGGTCAGCCACTCAAATATAGGAAAACGTTTAGAATGTCAGGTTGATATTTTTGCACGGCCATGAACACACAAGGTCGGCCAAATATTTTTGCGGGGTATAAACGATAAGTACGTGGAAAGTAATTTTGACGGAACGTAACTAAACTTTTGGCTATTCTCCAACATACTAGTTATTGGGTTTAACTTTAAAATAACGGATATGACCAATTTTCGCCTGCTTATAAGTTGATGAAACAATATATATACCTATTATGTTACATTTTAGAGAAATTGAATATTAATTTTATTGGTATTTTTTTTTACGATATTGTCGGTCCATTTCGGTACAACAGTCTCACCCGCACAAGTATCAAAGGCGTGTTTAGTTCAGGCATAACATGCGTTATTCACATTCCATCTGTGTATACCTAACGTAATCCATATAATGTAAAATTGTAAGCTAGGAAATAATTTTAGGTTAGTTAGGCACGTTGAGGCGGAAACTTCATTAAGTATCTGCAGGCGGCGGCGGCGGGCGACCAGCGGGAGGTGAGGAGCTATTCGCGCTATCGGTCGCCATCAGTATCTGGTCGCGTTATCGCGCGGGCACCTCAATGAAGGTCTTACGGAGGTCACAAGCTGACGTCATGTTGATAACGATTTGCGCGGTGACCTTGTCGCGCGCGCCGAATCTCAAGGTTGCCGCTATTTGTACAGTCAGATAAGCGGCCATCCGCCCGCGCCCGCGCCTCTGCGAATCTCGTCACCCGGACTTGCCAGTTCGCACATCTGTGCTTTTCCGCAAAGTGCCCATAAAATTCAATCAAGAAAAAAATAAACCTGTCACTTATCAGAATACCTATTACCTTCTTAAATTTCTCCTTACGAAGAAGGGGTCATACGAGGATGATGACAAAATTCCTACGTGATAATGTACGATATTTTATGAATTTTTAAATTCGAATGGTTGTCTATTTCCGGATTAAATTTATTTGTAGATATAATCTAAACATATATTTTCAGTTAATAAAATTACAGTTTGCTAGTTCTACAGACAGAACTTGTTCGCCCAGTGAAGTATGACACCTTAGACACTATTATAACACTTTGCCGTCGCTAATCAAGCCAGTTCTTGTGTTTCAGTTGGGGAGGTGTGAATGCCGAAGTTACTATTGTTTTACCAATATTTTTCCTCTTGAGCAACAACGCATCCACATGCGATCTCAGATAGAATTTTTATCTTACCTGAGATTGGGCGTGAGTTATGGGTTGCAGTTACCACTTAGGAGAATCATTTTGTTTCATCGTTTGTAAATGAGTATATTTAAGGTATCAGCGAGTTTATTTACTGTATACGATTATCACTGTATGATTGTAAACCGATATCGAAATATATATATATATATCGAAATATTAAATCTATTCTGTCGAAAATCCGTTAATCGTTCTATATGAACCCCTTTCTAGTACATTTTTCAAAGAAATAATGCATCGGCTCGCTCACTGGTTAGATTAATAAAGTAACTAACTATATAATAATATATGTATAATTACATATTATTATATACTTTTATAAACTACGTGAATCCAGAAACAGAAACCCAGATAATTTTTTCAGAAAATATTTTTATGATATTTCTTTCAGGATAACAAGTACCTACTGAGATGTCAACTACTGTAAAGTAAAATAATTTTGTAATTGTAATCTATAATAAATACATATATACTATACTTTATGGTACGAGTATATTTATTTTATGATAGATACATTGTTAGGTAAACATTGTATTATCTTAGCTATTCTACTAGAACATAGTAGATTGAATAAGGAAGGATTGATCGGACCATACGCGGAAACAAATGAAATGGTAGCAAGCTAGGCTATTGGAAATATATAGGTACATACTTACGTCGTAGACGACGAGTCAGTGGCCGTCAATAAATAATCTACTATAAAGCTCTGTTTTACTGAAGGAATTTTGAATTACTAATAGTGCTGTGAGGCTAAAAGTATTCGAAATTGCCAAAAATTCGAGATATACAAAGCGTTTTAGTATACGATATGTATATATATCCTATTTAGGAGATTGGGGAAACAGGGCACGAAACTAATTCTAATCGATACTAATTAAAAATCTATCTATCTCACAATCTATTTCATAAACTCAAAATGATTTTAAAAGCTATACAGAGATTTAATATACGTTTTAGTTGAATACGTTTTGTATATAATATATAGCATTTTTTTTAGCATATAGCACAACAGCTATTGTTCTTTTTATAGCAGGACACGACTCTAAAAAATTTATGGTGTCTATAATATATTTAATAATTTCATACTTTGTGGTTTGAAGTCGCTTTTAATGTTCTCTTAAAATAATTATGTATTTGATCGACGCAAACGCAGCCTTATCATGAGCATCACAACATTCACAACAGCTCGGTGGCCTCGCGAGCCCGACGCGACGCGGAAGCCCTGCTTCGCGAATTAGTATGTGACCAAGGACAGCGCGAACTTGCGCGACAAACACTTGAATGATTAGTGATTACGACCATTACGTAGAAGTTGACGCAATACTTATATTTTTAAAAAGTATTTACAATATTAGGTATATTACTTATTTAAACGTATAAAATAAATTTCATAATGTTCGTGAACATTATGTAAATGTTGTAAATTAATGCCTTATTTAGAAATAATATAACTTCAAAGACAAATTAGGTACCTTATTATTTTAGCAGTAGGTTTAGTTGATTAAGTTTCGCTGGTTATCAATTATTTATTAGTCACAAATCAAATTTCCTGGTGCCTCGTGGCGTGGCCGCAGCTCTTCGCTAAAATGAGTCTCAATGTCAATGTCATTGTCAAAATCGTACCACGTGGTCGACTCACGTGTGCGAACGCCTACCTTGAAGATTGATTAGGCTACACGCGTCTGGTGACTATTTAGCAAATTACAGCTTATTTTTAAGCAGGTTTAACAACTTTTATTATTTTTACAAAATATTAAAGGAAAAATAAATAGTTAACCTCTCATGCTTCGGCGTTTGATCCTTAACTGGACTGCTATATAAACTGGGAGAGTAAAAGAGGAGAGTAAACTTCGCGCAACACTGTTCGAGATCTTCTGGGAAGAACTTGTGAGGCTGACGCACTTAGTGGAAAACCAGAGCAACGCTTAGTATAGATTACGCAACTCGTGCGCCGCCGCGTGAAGAGTGAAGTTCAATGTCACACACTCGCACACATTCGCAGTTCGCGAGCTACAGATAGATGAGCTGGTGTGCGTGCACGTTATCTGAATAATCGTAGCCAACCCGTTACTTGCCTCTATCGACACTTCCCGGAATAATTCGCGAAAACACGATTTTCTTTTGTAGCACGCAGGAGTGATGTTGATAGTCGTAGGTATTTTTGCGCAAGGTCATGGTAAAGTCGAGTTGCTATTTTCAGAACGATGTTTCTTTTGCAATCTCTATATTTCAGGGGCATTATTAACGCAGTAACAAATGATGGCACCACTGAGTAGTGTTTTATTATTTAATTAACCACTTTCAGTATCTTCATTAACATTAGTCTTTAGGATAGATAGAATTTTTTTTTTATTATATTCAAATTAGAATTTCTGTACACACGCACCTGCCAATTCTATTTTCTTTTTGCCTACAACCGTTTTTATGTCCCACTGCTGGGCACGGATCCCACAACCGGAAAAACCCTTAGCATACTTCACCACGCTGCTCCAATGCAGATTGGTAAACATACGGGTTATTATGTCAGATTTTGTTAAACCTCCGCCAACATTTTTCAACTATCGATAACAGCCGGGACCGACGGCTCATAAGCCGAGGACATAGTCCTCCGTAGCTCGTAAACGCGCACGAAGCCACTAGCGATCATTCATTCGATTACCGACCGCGCCCAACGTTGCTTAATTTAAGAGATCGTTTGCGATATATAATACATACATCCACCACAGGGATTATGCGCACTTTTCAATTAAAAATTAATTGCCAAAAAAGTCTATTGAAAAGAAAACTATTACAGACATTAGAGACTCTACGCGGAAATAAAGAATACCATCGGCATACACTTCTTTTCTATATGAAACAATATAATATATTATGGGAAGAACCGTATGATTGCTAGAGGATATTTCAAAAATGTGGCGCCCTTTTTGGATTTTAGGAGTCACTTCGAGTAGCATCTACATCCATCTACCATCAATATCTAAGGTTGAATTACACACGCAATCACACACACAAACATAACACTGTTTATTATATCATTTT
>DWQL01000620.1:0-14166 GCA_018231265.1 Noctuana haematospila | reverse complement strand
AATTTAATTTAAAAATTAAAGCATGAGGTGTGTATGATTAATAACATTCGATCGAAGCTAATAAAAGCGTGTTCCAAAAAAGGAATAGCAAACCATAAAGCATAACATAATATATTATTATTATATCCATCGGACGTAGACCGTAAATTTCGTCGTCAACGGTCTACGGAAACTCCAAGTTATGAAATATTTTTCCCACGTACGGTTGACAAAGCGCTCTGAATTTCCATTCTTTTACATTTCTTTTCCACTTCGATTGTTGTTGGATTTCCGAACAAACGACGAGCGGTGATGAAGTGGGTCAACGTTATAACCGCCCTTGACATCCATCGTTTGTTTGGATTTAGGCTGCATTTATTTAAACGGCTCCTAATATACATAAGCGATGAAAACAATGCACAGCTTGAAGAGATATTCTTTTATTCATTGCATACGTAAAAGTTTTAAATGTGTAAGTGTTCATTCATTTCAAATTTATAAAATAATTTCAAAGACGAAGCATTTTATATGAATAAATAAAGAAAAATGACAAAATTAACATATAAAATTATTTAATGATTGGTAAAAAGACCTTTACATTTGAAGTACTTTACAAACGGTGGAATATTTTGATGCGAAATCCTATACCTACGATTTTTAATCATTATGAGTTATGTATCTGGTACATGTAGTTTGTTGCATAATTTGAGTTTACTTTAATAAATAACTTGTAGAATAACAATTTGACTTTACAAAGCACGAGTTTAAATATGTTGACCATGCGAACAAACGTAGAAAAAAAAATTGTAGTACACCTTTCCTTTTGTCATTTTCTTTTAGGTGCTCCCGGGTCTCTACGTGGGAAACTATAGGGACTCCAAGGACCCTGTACAGTTGGACAAGTATAAAATAACACATATACTTTCAATACACGACGCTGCTCGAAGACATCACTCAGTGAGTATAAAATTTTCTTTTTAAAATAAAAATAATACTACAAATGGCTTAACTCACGTGTGTTATATAGGAATGCCCGATTAGTTTCAGACCATTAAATGTATAGACATTCGCGAACTATTTATTGAAAAGAAATAATAGGAGCCCACTCTTTATCCTATTAATTTTATTCTTTGAATGTTAAGGTAGAATTTATAGTTTAATATAATATTTAATATAGTAATTGAGCAGTTACGAAGACAAACTGTCTGTTTAAGTATATCTACTACACCTATTAATTTATTAATTTATCGAATATTAAAAGCATTGTAGGTAGAAAGGTGACTAAAGGCTCTGCAGTAAATCAAAGTACCACAAAGAGCACTTGATTGGCAGCCACCAATATTGTGATAACGATAATCTCAGTATCAAATAGGTTAATAATAATCTTGAATTTAAAACTCTGCTTCAAGTCAAGTCCTTAAATTTTAAATGCCGCTGACTCGTGCGAGCTCCCTTGGCGCCACGAGATATTCACAAACTCGAAACGAGCTCCATGAATATTCATAAGTTGACATAACGAAGGACACAGCTCAAACCTCAAAACTTCAATGAGCAAATTCTATATTCACATTTGAATATCTAGATGATGATAAAATATAAATATAAAAGCGAAAGGAAACTTACTGACTTAGCAGGATTTCTCGATAAGCTCTGCACCAACGAAGATTCAAGAAGGTAGTGACGTCAGCTACGAACGCCTTTGTTTAAAGATGTAACACAAAACATACATAGTCTCTATATATTGTGTTGTGCACAATAAAATTATTCAGTCTAGAATAAACCTAGTGATAAAAATTTTAGCTTCGACATTGGAGACGACCACTGGTTAGGTATATGATAGACGACTGACCCGATTGACGACTGATTTATTTATATTATAGGTACCTATGTTGTTCCTAACACATATAAAGAAGATTAATAATGTCTATTCATAACATACCTTCTTCAAAACGTTAAGCTCAACTGAGGTCGACATAAGTTCATCGCTTATTCATGATCCAAGCCCAACGAACTCATGTTACTGGGATCAACCTCTCTTGTTTTCGACGTGCGGTTATGAGAGTTTTCATCTTTAAAACATTCATCATCATTAAATGGTAAAATGAATTCATTCAGAAATTCTTTGTGTCTAAAATATCGCACTTCATTATAATTATGTTTGTTACGTGAACAAAAAATACTGTGTGTTTAATGAATGATAATATATTATATAAATACGTAAATATTTACTTGCCTTCAACACTTTTTATGTCCCACTGCTGGGCACGGGTCTCTCCCCACAACCGGAGAAGGCCTACTCTACCACGCTGCTGCAATGCGGATTGGTGGAGATACGGGTTAGTGGCCAATCCGTGTCAGACGTAGTCAAACTGCCCAAAGGGATTCCGAACAGGTTTAACGGCTGTTATCTATCGATAACAAACAGGCCCGACGGCTTAACGTGCCCTCCGAAGCACGGAAGCGCGCAGCAAATTTGCCACTAGCGGTCACCCATCCGAGCACCGGCCGCGCCCGACGTTGCTTAACAATGTGATCGCTTGCGATCTACACTGCCAGCGGGGCTATGCGCGCTTCATATAAATAAAATATAAAACATATAAATAAAATCTCATATCAACGGCTAGTTAGAATGTCGACGAATGCAATCTCAAGTTTATAAAGTTTAGTAGATAACTTTTACAGATAAAATTTATACATTTAAATTATTTCTATTCTGTATCTTTTTTTAATACATTTAAATTATTTTAATTACTGTAGGTACCTTTTTTTATTTATTGTAGGTAGGTACTATGCAAAGTTTTATTTATTTCTCTTCTACTACGGTACTAGGACTATCTGTTTGCAAGAACACAGACAAAACCTATTAATTTAATTACACAATTTTCATATTATCCAAACGAACTCTCGACGATTCTCATTTCTTTCCTTTTACAGACTACATTAGTAACTAGTAACATCTTGAAAGACACAAACAGACCACATAACAGGTTGTTTGAAACTGGATCCAGCTGGTTTACGCGGAAGACGTTATCCGACCGATGCGTCTCAGTGTCGGGATAAAAATATGTACAGACCATAGACTAACTAAACTAAATGGACGGAATGTCAGTAAAACACAAGCAAGGCTACCATAATAAGCCAAGACCCCTTGTGTAAGACGTTATCCGACCGATGCGTCTCAGTGTTGGGATAAAAATATGTACACAAAATACCCTTACTAGGAATGTCAGTAAAAGACAAGTGAGGCTTCCATAAAAAGCCAAGGCCCCATGTGTACACGTGTACACTCACACATTCACAGCATGATATTGTCGTTTGCTCTTGCTCTGACTCTGACCCCGCTCGCTCGTTGACATTCACTCACACAATCAGACGCTGCCACCATTGTTGTGCTTCACTGCGTCCTACTACAACATTACGTCCGTTCTTTTATTAGGTCCATGGCACAGACACTACAGACAGATTTTATCAATACTATCAATCTACCGTTCCACGTAGGTAAGCTCCTTGTAAGAATGATCCTGTCTTGAACTGAATCGAGGAGAAGTCGATAGTGACCCGGCGAACAATGTAAAAAAGTACTATATTTCTGGATGCTCACTCAGGCATAAATAAATATGAATTATTCCCACTATAGTTACGCGATACGTGTCGCGTTTCAACACATGTGGGTGTCATATGAGTGGCAGTACCCTTGAAGGCTTCGCCGCAAACCGCGAAACAGTAAACCAGTGAGAATAAACAAAAACGTCGCATTTTTCAACAAAATTCAACATTGGACTAGGGGTATGAATGTGTTTTCTGTGAATACTTTACATTAAGAAATTTAATAAAAAAATGTATTAATTTCACCAACAAGTAGCTTAATATACTTAGGATTTACATGAAGATAATACTCGTAAAACAGGTCCATAAACTAAAGAGTTAAGAGAGTTAAATAGCTCTCTATGGGTCCGGTACCCATTTCTTACCTATTTCTTTTACACCTACATTAAAACCGATCAAGTGCCATTCACAGCATGAAGTATGAAGTAACGCTGACGCGATTTGTTCGACGCGTTAAGTAGGCGTGAGTGGGCCGCTTTATTCCCGGCCACAAGACACATTAATTTCAGTTAAAACAAGTATTCAGTATCCAGTCTCTTGCTTAAATCGTTTGCTTTTACTAAAATGACGTGTGGGAGAACTTGGAGACCACTTGAGCATTATTGAGCATTGAGCATTGAGGGAGAGTCTGAAAAACAGCGATGGACGAGGAACCTCGTGCTAGCAGAAGCTGAGATTTTTTCCTTTGCCCACACATTTATGTTTGTAATTTGTTTGTTATATTTGTAAATCTATACTTATAATAAGTCTGTCTGTCTGTCTGTATAACTGTTATAGAAACAAAAACTACAAGACGGATTTTAACGAAACTTGGTACAATTATTTTTCATACTCCTGAGCTGGTTATAGTATACTTTACATCACGCCACAATCAATAGGAGCAGAGTAGTGAAGGGAAATGTTGAGAAAAAATTTTTAAAGCGGGTGAAACCGCGGAGCACAACTAGTAATAAATAATAATAGTACATTTCTCTTCACTCGTTTAAAGTCAAGTGTATAAATAACAAATTAGCTGTAGCCTGTTTAAATATTAACATACATTTGTATGTTTATTACCTGTAGGTAGGTACACTATAATTTAGTTCTATTAACTACTGTTCGATATTACATGCTTGACCTGGCTAATTTATAAAGTCACGAGTGCTCGAGTGGCACTTTTATCCGAGGTCATTGCTTAATATAGTAAAGGTACTTTCCTTAGGCGTGGTAATAGCGTATTTGCACGTTACACGTTTTACTAATGAATTACGGAACAATTACGCGCTAATGTTATGCAACATGCAGGTTATTGATGTCCCGTACTTGGTAGGTAGTTATATAATGAACTGGCTGTGCCTCGCGGTTTCACCCGTGTTAAAAATTTAACGTAACGCTTTTTTAGTTTTTTCTAAAATAAAAGAAGCTTAAGTTACTTCTTATACATCAGCTATCTGCCAGTGAAAGTCTCGTCAAAATCGTCAGTTCACAGACAGACAAAAATTGTAAAAAATGTTATTTTGGTATAGATATGTCCCGTGTGTAGTAAAAAGCGGTTATTACAAAGTGACACTCCATTTGTATTTCTTGAATATTATTTACGAAACTTAGATGACATAAAACACATAAAATAAAACTGAACCGACTTCAAAATTATCGCTCGCATACTTAATGCAAATTTGGAAATTTAAAACTTATATAGCTTGCTCAGCGATGCCATTGTCGGAACTGGACCAAGTTGAAGTGGGACCAAACAGGAACTTTAAACCACCAGTTTTCAAATAAATAAAAGCATCGTCAGTCGGAAGTTATGAGTTTGAATTTCTATGTATTTTAATAATGTATTTCTCTAAAATACGCTGTTATTTTTTTTAAATTTTTGAATATATATTTTCGTGGAAAAATATGGTTATTATGTAAATTAAGCAATGCTACGTTAGATCCTTAAGATACTGGTAACATAACAACATACCTTGAGAAAAAAAGTTTTTTTATAAATTATTTGTTGTTTTCAGACATTGAATCCAGTATGGAATCAGGAGTATGTATTCAGGGTGAGTGGTATACTTCTTAATTATTTTCCTTCTGGTACTAGTTCTTTGAAGGCAATTTCCGTGTAGTTCTTTATATTACTCCTTAGGTTTGAACATAGATAAACATAAATAGGGTTTCATAATAGTAGAAAGAAGGTCACGTGTATCTGTCTGTTGTGTTATTGTGTATATATTTATCATAAACTTACTTTAATCATAAAAATACTCCATACTTAACAGAAATACTACTCAGCAGTGAACAGTAGTTCTTGGGTAAACAAATCCTAAACAAATTGTCTGTTGACAGGTAAAACCGCAAGAGCAGAAGCTACTGATCCAAGTATTCGACGAGAACCGGCTGACCAGGGACGACTTCCTGGGCATGGTGGAGATACCGCTGGCCAGCGCGCCCTGCGAGACGGCGGCCAGCGCGAGACCCGCCGTCACTAAGTACCCATTACGTCCACGAAGGTCTGTGTAAGTAGTTGAGCTGCATGCAGTGGTTTCTCCTTTATTTCTGGCTGACTACAAAATGCACTCTTGTTTTTTTCTTTTTTTTTCTGGTTTTTTTGCCTTTTTTCCGCTAGGTGTCGCTTTGATTTGAGAGGAGATTTGATACCTGCGGTTTTTGAACGATTAGTCGGACTGATTTATACAAATTTTATTTGTTTGAGTTATCACAATGATTGATTCTGTGTAATGAATTCTGTGTAAAATTTTTCGTTTGTATTGCAGATTTTTATCAGTTTGATTAAATTTAATCTGTTGCATATTTTAAGAAGATCTGCGATTTTATCTTTCACCGATAATATTAAAATAGAATACATTAAAACATACATTTATGTCTATATAAGTAGTACCTTTAAAAAGTTTTCACTTTAATAAAAATCAACGACATTAATCTTTTTGATGGTTTTGAAATGGTTTTTTTAAATATGTGACAGTTGTGTACATACCTATATAATATAATTGTTTGTTAAAAATTATATTTAATTTTAATTTGGGGCACTTTGCACACTTATATCGCGTCTTCCGAACTGCCTGCTCGATGTTGTAATGCTCTTTAAGAATAGATACTGTCAGGATATTATTTAGATGTCAAATTTTGATTTAGATTCTCATTATCTACGCAGGTAAGATGCATGGTTGCCGTGTTTTGTTGCAAACATTAATAATACCGGAAGTAGACAATACATGTTTGCGTGTAAATACAATTATTGTGTAGTAGTATTTTTGATATACTGTTTCTAAATTAATTAATTTGCTTCACGGATTTGTTTTACTATTTTTCAAAGGGATACCTTTTTGCTCAAAATTATTTCTCACCTTAGGCTGATACTTAATGAAAGTAATAACAATTTAATATAATATATGTACGTACGTATTATCTAATTATAAGTCTTATCAATCGTGGAGAATAATGAATTAACAAATAATTAAATAATATATAAGTATATGATAACGAAGTAGATAATATAACGATATAACTCACCAGTGAACGATTAAACGAATGAGTGAGCAAAAGGAACTCGGTCAGGCAAACGCAAGTTCAGATATCAGTTGCTAATCACTTGCTTTTTTACATTCTAGCGCCCGTTCAAGAGTCAGGGGTTACATCGAAGTGTACCATGCCTTGGTGGGAAGGGTGGGAGACCCCGGGACCGAGGAGTCAGCTAACCCAACTCCTGATGATTGGGAGATGGTGGAGCCTGCACCACAAGTTGGGAATGTTCAATCGGTAAGGAAATTCTTGAATAATAACTTGTAAAATTTTGGATTTTAGAATTTCCTTTTATGTGAAGGAAATAGGAAAAATAAAACTATTGAATTCTTGTTGTGTGGTGCTGATGTAGCTTGAGGTAGCTGTTTCTAACTAAACTTTTAAGTAGAATCTATTTGTTTGATAACTTAAGTAAGATCTGAACTTAAGTGTCTCACTGGTTTTCCTAATAAAATAACTTAAGAGTGACGGTTTTGTTAGTTAAAGAAATTTCAAAATTCTTTGTGGTTATCTTGAAAATCTTCACTACTCAAATTCTTACTAAGCTTGTACTCGTATGCGTATGAGTATATTCGCTCATTCGTTCATTTTAAATAATTATATCATTTTGAATACATAAATAAAATAATGTAGATTAAAAAAACAAAAATAACCGAAAAAGCAAAACTTACTAACATCATTCTGGCTTATTGGTGCGCTAACATTGGCTTAGAACGTTCAACTTGTCACCTTATTACAAGGGTATAAAGTTGAGTTTTGCTCGGCTAGGTGTCCAGCTCGGTCCCGTCGTTCGTGGGTACCGACGATTGGGAGTTGGTCGACGCAGTGGACCTGTCTTATATAGTAGGTTAATATTTTCACTTTCATACATAAGCTTTGTAATATTTTATAAATTGGTCTATTTTCCATCATATAATATTACTATAGGTAGTTTATGTAGCTCTGTAAGGTGTAGTGGTTGCTGTGCACGGCTACCATTCGAAGTGTCTTGGGTTCGATTCCCTGTGTGGGTGTGGGGCTATGAGTGTATTATTATTGTTGTTGCAGGCGATCGGTGGTGAGACTCTGCCCCCGGGCTGGGAGGAGCGGCAGGACGCGAACGGCCGCACCTACTACGTGAACCACATAGAGAGGTCCACGCAGTGGGAGAGACCGACTTTCACGTAAGTCTTTTTTTTATCAATAATGATTTATAATTTTCAGATGTCACTATTATTTATTCAAACGTAGTTCTGCCCGCAACTTTGGCTACGCGGACGGGACATTTAATTATTAATAAAATAAAATTCCACCGATTTCAATAAATTCAGTGACCTGTAACGCCATCTATTAAACTCACAACTCAAAATTTTTGTTCATCATAAGGTATTTGTATTCACGGTATGAAGGTTAAATAATACGATATATCGGCTTTAGGCGCCCTTTTGGCTCGGGCAGACTGGGAGAAAAAACCCGGTCATGTTTTTTTTACAGATAATGGTACGGAACGCTTCGTGCGCGAGTCCGACTCGCACTTATATATTTAAACAACATATAAGATAAAACAATAGGTGTAAACATAAACTCCTTTGATATATGAGAACAATTTGATGATGAGTTCTGCATTTTTGAGCTGATGATGTAAAATTATATTTACAGTCGTAACATGAGCACAGAGTCGCAAGCGGAACGCATGGAGACCGCCGCTACGGAGTTCCAGAGGCGGTTCCACATATCCGCCGACGACGACCACGCCTCCAACGCGTCGGCTTCCAACCACCAGGTGCGCCATCGATATTACACCTTAACACAATAGTCGTAAGATTTAATTTTATATACTCGCCTCAACGCACTTAGACTCGTTCGATTGTAACAGCTGACAGTTTATTTGCTGCGATTAGGTACTTTGTTACTTAGAGCGGAAGTTATACTTTTGTTTGTAGCTGTTCGAGATTTATAAGCATTTAGAAACTGAATTGTTTAAGTCATTCGTTTATATTGGGTTGCAGTTTAATATGATTTCTGTGGCGTTGACATAAGGTTTAGAATCCAGTGTTGTGTGTAGATAGTTATGAAATAGTTGTGACATAATTTGACGTAGTATGTATGCATGTGTGTGTGCATGTACTTTATACTTTATACGTACGGAATTCATATTAGACACAATCAACTAGATTCCATTAAAACAGTTATTCTTTATCATTGAATTAGCAAACTTACACTTAACGTTTAGTATTTATTGCGACTTATTATTTTGGCCTTTTATGGCCCACTGCTGGGCACGGGTCTCTCCCCACAACCGGGGAAGGCCTTCAGCATACCACGATGCTCCAATGCAGATTTGTAGAGCTACAGGTCAGTGGCGAACTATAAAGTTGTCAAACTACACAGAGGGCCTCCGACCAGGTTTAACGACTGTTATCTCTCCGACGGAACCGACGGCGACCGAAGCGCACGTAATGTGCCACTAGCGGTCACTCATCCGAGTACTGACCACGCCCGAAGTTGCTTCATCTGTGAGACTACTACCAGCGAGGCTATGACATACATACATCATATAAGACTTAAATACTATAAAAAGTTAGACGTGTCTCCAATGAGGAGTAAGTTAGGTAGTCACTTGTCTTAGTGAAATGTTTGCAATATGTAAGTTTGCTATTTTAACTTAAGAGTAAAAGAAGTTAGTATTAGTTGTGGGATAAACATGGCAAGAATGGAAAATATGGCTAGTGTCAACAAAAAGTGTTTTTAGGGTATCTCAGTACGTTCTAAGTCAATCAGACCTGTGAACCTGACTTTTTGTTTTTATTTATAATGCATGTGGCAATGTTTTGTTTGGACAATTTGGAATACGTATTTGAAGGATGCATGTACGGTATGTATGTATTGCAGAAATATATATTGTATATGTAACTATGTGTACCATAACATACTGTGTACCACTGGGGCACTGAAAAGGTGTTATAAAGATCTGGTCGTTAGGAGCCATCCATAAATTACGTATCACGTTAAGGGGAGGGGTTCGAGGAAGTGTGACATTGTGTGACAAGGGGTGGGGGGATCTTACAAATTAAAGAACTTGTGACCACATTTTATCTAAATATATTATTGTATATAATACTGATATTTTCATTTCATAAATTTCTCAATGAAAATTTGCAAAATATGTGACATCACACTAGGTTTGGGGTCCAAAAATCATCAAATTCGTGCGACGTAATTATGTATGGATCCTTACACTGATCTATATATTTCATTCTTGTTTTAATTACAATTTATTTTCTGGTATTTTGAATTTTTATTGTATTTTAACATTTGTGTTAATATTAAATTGTTGCTAAACTTTAATATATACAAGTATCTTTTAAATAACGCAGAGACCCATAATTAGACAAATTGTTTCGATCCAACCTATAAGTTACATTAATGTGTATTTTATTTTAACACTTATTATTTTAGTTATAAGGTATAATTTTCCTTGCAGCATGGGCTTTCGCAGGACCAGGGAAACTAACATGACAATCGGTCCTAATTCCATGACTATGTTAACAATCTGTGTACTCAAAGGAGTTGAATGCATTGTATTTTAAACATTTTTAAACATATTCATTCATTCAACGGTCTGTATAAACCAGTCATTCATTCTTTGAATATTTAAGTTTACTCTTAATTCGGGCGATTTGTTTCTTATTTCATTTAATTTTCATCACATTTTTATATGGTGATTGTTGGCCTCCTAAGCACACAGTTAAACAATCTCACTTATCCCTGTCACAATAAATTAATCAGTCATACTTGTTATTTAATATGGTTCAGCTAACTTTGAGTATCACATGAAAGGGTTTTTATTACAGTTTCGTCACATTTCCTTTTATTATTTACAATTATTAGAATTTCCACATTTAATTTCCTGCAATAATGACTGCCTACACATTTCTAACTCCAGTTTCCACATTTAACGCAATACTTTAAAATCCTCAGAAAATAACCACACCCATATACTGTAGACGTACATTCTAATTATAATTTTCTCATTGCATACATTTAGCCACAATATTTTTGACGGCTCCATAAACTAAATTTTCCTAGCGATACCGCTGGTAAAATTTAGTCTCAAATGTAAATGTCTAACAGGAGGATATGAGCGATAGGCGAGAAAACTCTGCAGATCCAACGCCTTACGCGACGCCTGATAGATCTCCGGTAGTAGTAGATAACCACGTTCCTACCGCAACCGCTTCTAATTTAAACAATGACTGTGATACTAATATAAGAAATAATCAAAACGGCGAAGAAAATGACGTGGTCTGCGCCAACGAGGCGCAAACAGAAGTAGAAGGTAATACGACTGAAGAGATTGCTCAAGCAACTTGTGATAACGGACAGAACCCTAGTACTAGTCAAGACGATGTCGATGGTGACACCAGCGAACCTAACTCGGTCGCTGATACAAGAGCCCGGCAAGCATCCATAGAAGTAAACGGTGAAACAAATGAAACAATTAACGGTGAAGAAGACGCTTCTAGAAGCGGCGAAAATGATGACATAGAAACTGTTACTGAAGCGACAACAACAGAAGCAGTAGCCATGGCTGCTGACGCTCAGAGAGAAAATGGCGAAGCCCAAAATGAAAGAGAGGGCGTATCATTGGTGTCTGTAATGGGCGAGGAATCATTGACGTTTGACGAGAACCATTTCAGCACGCCCACCGGAGGAGCGACGCCAGTAAGACGATCGCCGACCCCTAGGAGGCGGCGCACGGCGGCTTCCGATACCTCAGAGGTAAGAACCGAATTGGTTTTCGGACGTGGCGTTTCCGTGATTGCGTGTACATGTCGACATTGTGTGGGTTTTTTTCTATAAAGTCGTTTGGGTTGATCCACTGTTTCCGATTGTATTCGCTAATGGCACTTTCGATAACATCACGGGTTTAACGTTTACTGTTGATATCATAACGGACAGACAGACGACCTCTGACAAATACCGTAAGTTTATTATTGTTTCGATAGATTTGAAAATGCAGAGTAAATTTTTTAGTTTGTTAATAAATTTTATTGTGGCGTTTTTTTTACGAAATAAGTTCTTGTATAATTCAGAACTTTATGATATCAATTGTAAGATTCACTTACGTTAACTTAACATTTTCAGACCATTTACGAGGTATATTTTTTTGAGCTCGTTTTCATTATAACTTGCAAAAAATTATATGTGACTAGCATAGCATGTCTTATTTACCTCGATTCGGATTATTTTGATTTGGATTAAAAATATTATATTTTATACTTATATATTTCGTAAACTAGAAATTAACTTGTAGATATATAATTATTGAGGATTGAGTTGAATAAGTGTGTTCATTTGAAAGATATACAATTGATTCACACGTGTGTATAATTTACTTATACATCGCCCTTGCAACCGCTTGCAAGTCGCTTGGCACCGCTACGGATTTGCTTTGGGTGATTTTTTTATTGAATCATAGATACAGATGTATACATTAACCGTATTTTCATACGCACAAAATTATACAAATTATACAGTAGCGTGCTGCATTTCTGGTAAAAAAATCTCAACTATAATTTTAGCAAACACTTCATTTAAATTACAGTTAACCAAAAGCTTGTAAAATTTGAGTATCTGCATTTTTTTCTGTATCTATGATGCGGTCCTTTGGTCAATAAGCAATTGTGACGTCCTCAAAACTTTTTAAATGCTTTCAACTAACACCAAAGTTCGTAGATGGCGCTAGTGTTCGAATGTATAAGTTTATAATATGTATGTTTATATTGCGAAACAGTTTTAAAGATATTTCAAATTTATCATTCAATAATATTGTTAGGTTTTATATCAATGTAAAAAATTATTTTACATATCAAATACAATTTTTTTATATTTTTATAACTGTTTCGCCATTCAATTATGTATCATACAATTTTAAACAAAATTATTAATAAGTATTAACTTCTCTATTCAATACTTTGATTGTCTTATTGCTAACTTAGTTATTATAAATATTTGATTTATTTATGAGATACAAATGTTTTAATGTTATACTGAGAAAATATTTTATTATCTTAGGTCTGTCTCTTCCGCTTTGTTATACATTTATTATGTCAAAAACTGGTTTCATTTGTTACCTGTATATGGTGTGATCTCGGTTCATTGGGGTGTGTATAATTGAGGTCATTTATATCTGGTGCTATGTCAGTTATTTACATAATAAGTCTTTTTCGACGTTTGCGTCCTCAACTAAAGGCTACATGTTAGCGATCGTATGAAATCTCAATTCGTTGTTAGATACAGCTCTAGTGCATTTATCTGCACCTACACCCTGTCTGCTACTCGCATGTTAGTCAGAACCCATGATCTGTCATTGGATTCATAACTCGCGTCGTCAAGTTATTTATAAGAACAATCTGGGCTTAATTCCTCGTTGAAGTTAAAGGCTACATAGAAATTTTTTCTGTTCGTCTTGCTTGTTGTGTACTTTTGATAGAGAATCGGAAACATTTTCTTTTACTATTGGGAAATTTTCGTAAAACTACACTCGACTTTTGAGCGACATACCGAGATTCTTTAGGTTTGTAATCAATTCTAGTATTAAGAATTGTTGATAGACGATTTCTTCTGAATGAACGCAATATTATTTATTTTTAAATGTGAGTACATTAAAATTTATTGTTTATCTGTTTTAATAGTTATTTCTTTTGTTTATTTCTTATTTCAAATAAACTTTCTTCCTTATTTTTAGTTTGTTTTTAGACATACATTTTCTATGATCATAAGTCTCGTTTTACTATGACATACTAACGTTTGCTTTCGCTTGCTTTATGTAGTATAGTTTATATTGTTCGTATGTATGTTTGTATGTGTTTGTGTAGCTAACTTGCATGATGGTCTGTTACCGGAAGTATGTTAGTACTTCAGTATATTTTTTAGGGTATTCGATTTTAAAATTTCTTATTTGCTTGAAAGGTAGCAACAGTTGATGTTGGTACGATATTGTTAGAAGTTAAATAAAGTTATTTAAAACTATATTAGAATCGATTAACCTAAGTATATGTACTGATGATATTTATTTTAAAACTGTAA
>DWQL01000619.1:0-14174 GCA_018231265.1 Noctuana haematospila | reverse complement strand
AAATAATTGTACCAAGTTTCGTTAAAATCCGTCGAGTAGTTTTTGTTTCTATAACGGTTATACAGACAGACAGACAATAATTTTACTGATTGCATTTTTGGCATCAGTATCGATCCCTAATCACCCCCTGTTAGTTATTTTGGAAATATATTTCATGTACAGAATTGACCTCTCTACAGATTTATTATAAGTATAGATGAGATAGCACGTAGGTACATCCATGTATCGTCAAAAGTTTACGCTATATACTCGTATTATTAAATAAATAATATAATTAAATAATTACATATTATAATTAAATAACGTGTTTCTTGACATTCAAAGAGATTTTCCGCCGGCTCTCCCGCCCCACTTTAGCCAAAAATAAAAATGTTTTTTTTTATTTATTTAAAACACACTGAATATCATGGTTTATTCTAAAAAAAAAATATTGTTTGGAATGTAAGAAAAAATGGAGACATTAAAAATGACTCGGAATTGAAAAAAATCTTTCGAACAACAGTAAATTCAGTACCTACTCTATAAACTGCTTTAAAACACCATGACGAAACTGCTACACAACATTTGGATTCACCATGGTACAAAATGCTTTATTACGTATTACTTAAGCTGAATAAGTATAAATTATGATGAAAAATTGTATTTATATCTAAACAATAGTTGTGCACAATTTTTAGTTTCAACATCTCATTGTTCTAACAGCGGCAGGTTAATGATAACGCAGAGCGCTCTTTTTATAACAGGCAGGGGAAATTGTTTTATTTGCATTGTTATACCAACGACGTTACGGTGTGTGCACTAAATAGGACTGTGCAACATCTTTATCTTTCAACAAATTATTTTTGTCAAGTTACTAAGACCTAGGGATGTATCGTGAGTACTATTTTCCTAGTTATAAATATAGA
The DNA here is from genome assembly GCA_018231265.1 of Noctuana haematospila. NCBI lineage: Eukaryota > Metazoa > Arthropoda > Insecta > Lepidoptera > Hesperiidae > Noctuana > Noctuana haematospila. Next base: position 13,269 of record DWQL01000619.1, on the reverse strand, counting down.
TTGTTAAGATGCTTTAAGAATGCATTGTTTTTTACAACTCCATGTCTTGGCGCTTTGTAAATGCACTAGCTGTGCCACGCGGTTTTACCCGCGTTAAGAATAGTAACGTAATGCTTTATAGCCTATAACCTTCCTCATGAATGTACTCGTAGCTATCATATACAAAAAGAATTTTTCAAATCCGACTCGTAGTTCCAGAGATTGGCGCGTTCAAACAAACAAACAAACTCCTCAGCTTTATAATATTATTAGTATAGATGTAAAATGCTTAACCTAAAGCCTAAACAGCTGATCGTAGACACCCGAAACTTGGAACGTCTTCTTTGTATGACGTAGGCATCCGATAAAACAGGAGTTCCCGAAATGCTACCCCTAAAGGGCCAAAAATGGGGGGCAAACTTTGTATGGGGCAACTTGATTGCTTGGGCCCGTTATTTACTTAATTTTTAATTTTTTATAACATTGAAAAATATAATACAATTTATTTTCAATAATTTTTCTTACTTTTTTTCGGATAGATACAAGTTAACACCGCTGTAGAAGCGAAGCTACGCTACGGTACATACCAAACATAAGCAAGTAAATAGGTCCCAATTTATCAAGATTTGCGAGACAGGACGCCTAAAAGAGGCGATATTTCCCTGGTAAAATGCTTCTAAATTAATTTAAGATAACGAGGAAAAATGATGAATATCCCCCACACAGGTGTTTCTTACGGTGAATCGGATTTATTTTGCGAACCTCTAAATTTTCCTGCGTAAAATTGAAATCTGGATAAGGACGAGGCGTCCGCCGTATTGGCAGACAGGAGCGATGTAGCGATAATCGTCGCCTTAGTGCTCATTTATTCGATCTACCATGATTCAAATTTTACAGGAGAAGGTTTTTTCTTTCGAAAGAATTGTTACGATGCCACGGTACAGATAACATTAAAAACATATTTTATGGCTTTTTTAAAGTAAAATATGTTTTAAATGTTTTACTAATCGATGTGAAATTAAAGCGCGCATCTTTCTGTATCAAAAAGAAATTTTCGGCAAATATGGTAGATTGAACAAGCACTAAAGTTACGTAGGTAAGTAGGTATATAGAAATTAAAGAATTAATAGGCTAACACTATATTTCAGGCGAAGTATTCAGCTACGTGAACTAATTGCACGACAACGTCAATCTAATGTCTACTAAATGATTTATTGCCCTTGTTTTGTGGTTAGTGAATATTGTATTGTCAACGACGGTGTGGGTACTCATACAAAAAACATACATATGAATTGATACGATTGCATATGCATATTTTATGTCATGTCACTGGTAATTGCAATCTATTTCGTATGTATAAGCAATGAGAACACGTGCGAAAAGGTAATTAAAGCGAAATATCGTGCTGAATAATTTGACATGGATTTACGATAATATGTAATCTGTTGCACTATCTAAATGTATGTTACTTATTTGCACGTAACATTTGAAAAGAGAAAATATTTCTCATTCTTAATAATATGCGTAATATTTAGATATAAACGTTTATTGTTTGGCCGCCCGCTGAACAATTTAGGTCTTTGCAACCCTCGGACAATATCATTCAACCTTCAGATAGTAGGTACTGAATTCCTGACGGGTTGCAAATCGACGCATCGTTCTAAGGAGTGAGGACTAAGATGGCCGTCAGGCCGTAAGGTAAGACAAGGGAGAATATTCGTATCGAGAATGTATGTAATGCTAAGTAGTGTCTAGGTTTGGTCCCATTGATCTATCTAGCTAGACGCATCACCTGTACCGCACATGACGTGCTAGCTTGTTCCACGGACCGTGTCACGTTTCACCCCAGCTATTCGCCTCGAGAAAACACTCAGAACCACATTTTTATGCCTTCATCTCGCTCGAGAGAACACGCAGCATGCGCACAAATAAAAGTGGACTGTACAGCCTTGAAAATAAAAGTGACTTTCCTACGACCCGGGTTGATGCACCAAATAGGCACATGCGTCACATTGTACAGCTAATACACATTCTGATCTTTTTTACTATCGTCTAAATCATAGCCTATTAGCGTAACAGTCTTGTGTGGACATGTGCTAATGATTTACATGCTTAGAACCACAAATAACGTGCTTTAAAATGGAATTTAAATCGGAATAAATTCCATGTCGGCCAAAATTAAAAAAATAATACTTATGTATCTGTCTGTATTTCTACTAAATATTTCAATTATTAATTTAATACAAGTGGAATGACTGCTCATTCACATGATTTTAGTTTAACTTTTCAAAACCAGAGAAGTGTCAACAATTCTTACATTATCTACTATAACAATAAAATACTAAATATAATGCTAAGATTATTCGTCATTCGCTTTATCTAGATTTGGGAGCTAAACCAATTTATCTTTTTCATGCATTTCAATAATACTCAGCGTCTTATTGGTAGCAATAAAGATATAATATGCCATAGAATAATAAGCCCACGTCAACGGAGCGTTTGGTGCGTAGCCACGGATGCGTATAACGAAACGTTATGCAAATCTTATTTTCGCAGGAGAAAACAATGAATTTATGTAAAAAATATATTTAAAAAACTCATAGAAAGTAGTTTATAGTATGAATGTCTTCAACGATTATTTGCAATACAACAATGGCGTATGAAATTTTTTACGTAAAATTTCATTAACGACACATTACATTATGGAGTTACATTACATAGAGTGATATCGAAAATTGTAAGAAAAAGATTCTATTCAACTTCTAATTAAAATGTGAACAGAATAAAATTGTAAGGTTCAGTGGGTAAATAAAATACATCTAATGTTACCAACAGGAAATGAATACTTAGTTTTTTTCTCAATAATTTACGAGGAGCCAGTAGTTCCACTTTCCAGTTCTGTCAACCATTTATTGGTGTTTAAGTGACCATAAACAACTTTTGTTTGTTCTATAATACTTTCCGTTTTAAAAAGTTGCAAAATTAAATAATTAGGGATTGTTTATGAGCAATTTATTAGACCGATGTTCGCCAAACTAAACATGTAATAGTTTTTTTTGTTTTTTATGAAGCGTTTAATTTGATCATTAGCATTAGGTACTTAGAGGAAGGTTCAATAATGGCATGTAGTCGTATATTTGTTTTAATGTGTGTCCATGGGGCCTCGGTACAAGGAATCCTTGTGCAGAGCTATAAGAGTATAATCGCAGTAATACCACTGTATAAGTTATATAGAAAAAAAATTATGTTTCGTCATTTGTTCAAGGAAGCTAAATATTAATTTGTTGATTGAATCTACATATTATTTAAAATTGTCAAAATGTTTAGGATCCACTGCATTGTACCTACATTTAATAAACATATTAATTTATAACGCATAACATGATCCTGTTAATAATATTTTAATAATGAAAATCATACCATTTAAATGACCTACTTGCCACAAACCCACTGATCTAGTATTAAAAAAAATTACATTTCTTTCTGTACCGGTAGCTCAATTCACATGCAATAGTTATATAAGTTGTATTGTTCTATGAGAAAATATCGTTACGTTATCGTTTAATTTATTGATTTCTCAATATTGTGTGTATTGTTCTAAAAACATACTGTGCCTTCGTATAATAGGCCATTTAAAAAGTTGCGAAATTTTAATCAACAATTATTAAATTTCGAAACGTTGGTCACACCTATTGATACGATTGGACTCCATTGTACAGAGAGAATTTTATAACTTATTTTATTTATATAGAATTCACATTAAATACAATGAGCATAGTAAAAACATGACGAAAGGAAGTAAAACATAATGGGCGTTCTATTTTTAAGGGCCTTGTCTTGGCAAAAAACTTATTGACAGTCAAAATCATTTAACGTATGAAAAAGACTTCAACGAACTCTCCTACTCATACTCTACATATTGTTCTTCGTTCGTAGCACCATAATATATCAAAATAATATTCAGTCAGACACAAATCACAGGAAAAGCAATAAACATCGTTTATCTTTATATATTTGAACATTCGTTTAACCATCTTAAAATACTAGTAGGAAAATATCATTCAAAAATAAGATCCTTTGTATGAAGGCCTCAGTAAGATTTAATGACATTTTCCAAAACAATTCGAATATGATGTAAGACTGCATTAACAAAAGTTGTTAATTTTATGGACTTTAAAATGTCTCACATACAATAGAACGGTCCATTTACAACTCATACAAACAGTTCAACTCCCTTTTACATTGAAATAGCGCAAAGATTCGTTCCGGCAAATTTAGGCTTTAGTCGCGGTATTTTACTAATAGAAAATGAGAGTATGGTTCGATGACTTATAAAACACAGGGATAATTTCACACGACAATTTTATAATCGATTACCTCCACACTGTCGCTAAATCGCTCTTCACTTTCATTATCAAGTAAAAAGAACGACGATTGTGTGGGAACGACGTTATCATTAAAGTGTTTTGTTGCAGTAAAAGTTATGACATTGTGTTAGGTAACAGGTTAAATAGCTTATTTCTATGACCACATATTTTCATAGTCAATTAAGTTTACTTATTAAGATAATACAAAGTCCTTGTTTCCGTATGTTGGAAATATGTCGAAATTATTTATTTTCAAACGATTTAAAAAAAAGGAGGAGGTTAATAAAAATACGGTCGAACCTCCCTAAATTCAACTGTATTTTTTATGTTTGTTAATTGTTATGCGCGCGACAATATTGAACTCAGATGATTTCGTAAGCAGTAGTAGGTATTACTCGTAGGCGTTATTTCACTTTCGTTGAATCAATCCCTTCGTAGTTGGAATTAGATATCAGACCATAAAGTATTACATATGCAGCGGCGTTAGTAGCTGAGGATCATTGCCATGCAGTGCCCATGACCTTCGCGCGTCCAGCGTCCAGTCACCACTTTCCATGCCGACGTGATTAGATTACTACGCTTCGTTGACGGATACAACTACCACTTTCTTTCTTTCTTCGTAAGGCTGCTCGCGCACTGGGGTATTGTAATCGCTACATAATATAAGCGCACACTCATTATAAAAAAAATTTATACTTAGATACTGATAAACTTTCAATTTATATTTAGTTGTTTCGTTAAGAAAATAACAACTATTATTTAATACGAGTCTTAAAAGGTATTTGACATTATGTCACATTATGTGTGTGTGTATTTTTGTTGATATAGGTATCATATAAGTAATATAAACTATCTCGTTTTGGAAATGTTTACAGCGACAGAGAATCCTATCATTTTATAGATTGTATTTTTTTAACCTTCATAGTTTTATCGATTGTAATATTGAGTAACTTAGGTAATATATAGGAAAATGAACGCGTGTGAAATGTTTTGCTGTAATGGTCCCATTGCCCACAGTTAGCTAATAAATGGTGTTAGTAATCATATCTTCGAAAAAATTATATATATTTGGGTATTTATAATTGTGGGGATACGGGTGCATTCCTGGGCGAAGTTCTCCTTTTTCCTCTTTAAGCTTTACAAATTACAAATACCTACATATTACAAATATTGAAATGAGAAGTATGTACCTATGCATAGAGAGAAAAAAAGTGAAATCTAAAACCAGTAGACACAGGAACAACTCCGGACTTGCTGATTCATGTGCATATGGTCCATGATTGACAGATGAATACGGATAAATAAACGGCAGAAAGTTTCTAGTATCTTAATACAATCCTATATTAAAAAGAAATTGTAAAGACAAGTCTTGCAGTTTTGCACTTCTTTCTAGCGCGTAGTGATAATTTATAGATATTCTTTATTAATTTCATTATCAGAACTATGGACGTGACCATAAAATTAATCCTAATTTCATATAATGATATATAAGTATTCGATACTTTAAAATATATTTTTTAGTTACTGATATTCCCATATTATTAGTCTAACTGTGCCACGCGGTTTCATTCGTTAAGATTGTACCGTAATGCTCGGTAGCCTATAATCTTTGTCATGAATGTAATAATTTTTCAAATCGGACTTGTAGTTCCAGAGATTACCGCGTCCAATCAAACTAACAAGCAAAAAACTCTTCAGTTTTATTATATTAGTATAGATGTGTAATAATCTCAAGTGGCTACCAGACTTGCTACATAATAACGATAGTCGCAGCAATAAACCAAACGACGTCGTGCACATTTTACTAGGTGATTCATTATATTTTTATGGAGCAGCTTTCTTCATAACGTGACGCAAAGGGATGAGCGTTGCATACGTAAGTCTTGTTACGTAATAAGGCCAATTTGAGCCCTACACTTTTCCTTCAGCGAAAGTTAATTAGTATCCGAAATCGGAACATCGGTGAAGACTGCGGACTGTTCTGTCCGATTAACATCAGACAATACTACGTTTAGTTGACTTGATGGTGTTCGCAATGTTCCTAGGTAGTTACCGTTGCGAAACAATGTCCTCGCCATTGTGACAGAGTGATTAATAAGTAGCTTAAATTATTTATTTTTGTTTTCGCATCTTGTTCGTGGCACAGTTGTCATAGGCCTGTTGAATGGACCATCTTTTTGTCGTAGCATCTACAGATGACGTAACCGGATTTGGGTTAAAAAATATCTTTCTGTTAGATATAATTTGTGTCATACACGAAAGTAGGTACCTATTCCAAATATTCGAATGTTTTTTTTTCTCCTGCCAATGGCATAATAAATAAGTACTTAGCAATAAATTGTAGGTAAAGTTTGAAGATATTTTTTTTACTTATATATTTACTTTAGACGTTTAGAGTGAAGTGGAAGAAGAGGGCTTCAAAGAACACTTAATATATTTAACAATAGAAATATCTTTGTGAAGAATTTATTGTTTACGAAAATAATAGTTTAATTATGTATATGAGCTTTTAATTTATTAGTATAAATTAAATTATCCACGGCAAAATGAGGTATGGTATAAACAATTAGCTATTAAATAGAAATTTTATATTTACTTTAAAGAAGGCAACCGAAACGTTACAAATAGGAGAAATTGCTTATTCAAATCATAATCTATGGGCAGCATTTCGACGGAAGCCAACCGCGTGGAACTCCGGAATTCACTCAATTTTATTATCAATTCTTCAATACTTTATATTGTTTCTCAGATGTCTTGCTCGTGCAATTTTATCACGTTATTTTATAGGTAAGTAGGTATATTATTGATTTTGTTTTAAAAATTATTGTTAAATTTTTCTTAGTTTTATTACCTATTAAATGTTATTTTTTATTTTATTTATTTTAATCAATTAAATTATTAATGCTAGTTAATACTATATACAAAGAAGTTGCATTAAAAGTTCGTCGACCCACGTTTGTACAAGTTGTAGCCGCAAGTGCATTTAGCATCTATAGCTTTGAGTTTTACGCCTATATAATCTGCGTATTATCATAATGATGAAGGCTGTAAAACTGGCTTGTCACAGAACCACAAATCGCCTAGTGAAATAAAATAACGTCGTCGTGCAAAATTATATAGATTTATGCTAGAGAAGCGGAAGCTATTAAACGATATCTAAATAGTGTCTTTATTGCATAACAAAGTTCGATAAATATTTATTCATACTCGTAAAAGAACTTTAGAAACATCGCATTCAGATATTAGGATTGACACAATTGAAAAAAGCCAAATGACTTTTTTTGCTAGAAACGGCCAAACTCACGTGACGGCTAAACAACAACACGATGACACAGAATACTGACTATAATATTATACCTAATCCAGCTAATATTTACTATTTTTTGGTTTAAAAAGATCTAGATTCTTACATAATTTAGATTTCCGCAGGCCGTTGGTCACTTTCCAATTGAGACATAAAAACCATGCTTTCGTACTGGTACCTACTAACCGATCTATCTAGCTCATTTCCTTAATAATTAAGATCATCACATGTGTCTATAATGGTTTTCTATGTAACTTTATTACATAATAATAAGTACCTTGTGATTAGATAAAAACAACATTATTATTAAATATTGTAATTGTAATACATAAGTTAATCAATTTTGATACACTTTTGTTCGGTCAGTTGTAAGCTTCCGTGGACTGCCGATCCTTACTTAGGTACCTACCACAAATAGATTAAAAAAATACGTGAAAACAGAATATAAAAAAGCAATAAAGTACAAAGCCCTTTTGTTCCTTCATTATCTCGAAATTAACAGGCCGTGACCGAAACGTATTTAAATTGATGAGTGCGTCGAACTTTCAACTGGGTGCTCCTTTATTTCGGAATAGGATTGATTCGACTCGTCAATTTCAAAGTGAGTAGGTAAATTATGCATCTGAGTGTTGTACTTAGAACTATCTAATTTAGTACGGTACCTACTTGCGGTCTACATTACCTATGTTAGTTGTAAATCGTACTTAAATCTTGTTTCATTTGAAACAAGCCAAAAGTGTCACCATCACCATACTAGTAGGTCAGTTACTCATTGCCACTAAGAGACGATTCATTTCAAACAAGTTAAATTCTCGAATTCCGGCTAATCAAAATCACGACAGCGAAGCATCAAATAATGGTACCTTAAATATCATTCAAACATAGAACTCCAAACAATACACGATGTCATTATTTTACAGATACTATTTAAATTATTCCAGTTGCTAAGTTTGTGACAATAAAAGTGAAACTGAATAATCGATCACGCTTTGCTTTCTATTTTTATCGAATAAACAATGAGGAATGGTACTTATACCTAAGGTAAGGTATTTAGGTACTAGTGGGTTAAGTAAAGAGTACTAAATGAGATGGCGATAACATGATATTTCGATCAAGGATCAATTTTTGTTTTCAGCGGTTCCCAATATTCAATATAATCCTGATATAACAATTAAGTTGAATTAAGATACGATTAGTAAATTAGTACGGTAATGTAAAGGACGAAAAGACAACTTTCTATCCCTAAATTCCTCAAGCTGTATTGTAGTTTATGTTGTCAGTACCAGGTACCTAAGTAGCAATAAGTAATTAAATTGAAATAAACGTTTATGTTTGTTATTAAATACGTATACTAATTAAATGTTAAACGTTCTGCTGCAACATTTCTCCCACGGTCAAGTTATCATTTAATGATTGTTATCTTGTAAAGATGTAGGTTATATGTCCGGATAAACTAGTTTATCTTGAGGTCTTTGATATTATAATAGCGACAAAGTTAATATGTACATCCTAAGTACTCGTATTAAGACTTTCTACCCAAATATATTGTTTTATTACGTTCCCACGATATAATTTTAAACTGAGTTTGAATGAATTTTTAAATTTTATTTTATTTCAAATTATATACACGGCTCAAATTCGTTTTTTTTACTATGTAACGAAATCCATGAAATCGTGTTTCTACCTCTGCCTGTAACTCTTTTATGGCCCACTGATGAGCACGGGTCTCTCCCCACAAACGGGGAAAGCTTAAACTCTAAGCCTTCTCCTGGAGGAGAGACCCTGTTCTAAACCTTAGAGTATACGTCATAACACTGCTTCAATGTGGACTGGTGGAGATACGGGTTAGTGGTCAACCCGTGTCGGCTTTTGTCAAACCGTCCAAAGGGCCTCAGACCAGATTTAACGACGACTTAATGTGCCCTCCGCAGTACGGAAGTGCGTACGATTGATTACGAACAAACTGAATAATAAGAGTAACGGAATACGGATTCAAAGCCCGGTTTTCTCAGAGCGTGGTATTTAATCCTCTGGTCCACTGCAGGCTCCGGAACGCGCCGTTGTCCGCTAACGGTTTCGCATATGATTGTACCATAATTGCAAACTTATTGCAGCTATATAATCTGCCTGACATATTGATGTCTAAGTACCTACTGTAGGCACAGTAGGTACTTAGACAGTCATACATATACATACATATGTCATCATACATATGTCAGTACAAAATACAACCTAATATTTTTTTATTAAAAAACATAGATATATAGATATATGTTTTAACAGTTTTTTTTTTATTTTAAGTCTAGAATATGCGAAATAAAGTACAGACGTATAATAATTTTTATCAGAATTAGGTACCTACTGATAGAGTAGAGCTTGCATATCCTATACCAGGTTCAGCTTTTAATGTTTTTGCAAAAGTTATTATTAAGTGAGAAAAGGAATCAAATAAATTTAGTGTGAAACTTACAAAAATAAGAAAGGAGATTTCCTTTCATCATAACAGAAACTAATTAAAATATTTTTTATTCAATAAATTTCTAAGGCCTTTAAAATAAAAATAAATAAATAACCCATATGTACACTAAACCTATAACTATAAAATATATGTCATCCAATAACAGAGTATATAATTATTAATTATCTATATTAAATTTTAAAAAAATATAGTCGCACTTACGATACATTTTCACACGGTCCACAGTTCTAACAATCAACATGACGACGATCACAGTATAAGGGTGAGTACACACGCCAGCATCACTGTCACAACACTGGTAATGTTCACTTGTAGGCGGAGTGGCGCCCGGCTCGAGCTGTGCGGTCGACTGACGCTGCGCACGCGCCGCCGGGGACGTTACGGAAAAGTAGTGGTCTGATCTGTATCTAGTGGTGGTGACTGTTGTGAACCCTATTTTGATAGTGGCTCGCAGGCGCGGTATATACTTACCTAAGACGGGTGATATTATTATGTTGTCTGCTTATTGTCCGTCTTAATCTATGCGAGGTATAGTTTTCTTACAAAAATATCGATCGAAAAGTCAAGTGAGATTTATTTTTTATAATAAATATTCTATAAGTTCTTTTAATACCTATCTTGAGTGCATGCAAAAATGCTGATTAATACAGCTACAGTAGAGTCGGTAACGGTATCTAAAGAGATACTATAATTTCATTGATATGAGTAGACTGCACTCTTTCTTCCTATTCTCATAATAACCGTTGAGCGTTAGTTCATTGCCCATTTGCCCAAGCGGCAGTTTTATGTCTTCTGAACAAATACTCATATGCAAATCCACAATACGTCTAAATGACTGCGTACACTCGTATAATAATTTCACTTAGTCTAACACACCGGTGAAAGAGAATAATGCAAATGTACATAATAATGTAGCACATGCGTATTTTGGAAGAAAATAATGGCCACTATAAAATATAATAGACATTACATATAAATACAGTAATTAAAATATTTTTTCTCTAATGAGTGAAAAATTATAGTGAAAGTGACTGTAAATTCATTACTTACCGTAATGTGTTATGGTGTGTTGCAGGCTAGCTAACGTAATGTCATCGTTTTAAATATACTTAATTAGGATTTTCTAATACTGTTAGATTCAGGAAAACGTTTATCGTTGCCACAATACACACCTACTAAATAGATAGTTAAGTTTTTTTCATGTGGTTACTTTTTTTACCTTGCTTATGTTTCTCTTTAAATACCTAGGTAAGTTATAGGTTGTATTATGAAACTTTCTTGAGGCGGCCAGAATTATAACAAATATTTTTAACGCAACGTATAGTTTATAGCAACGTAAAGTTGGAAGTGTTAAATGGTTGAACCATAATTATTTGACCAAGAAATTCCCATGAACGTTTCATAAATATTATCTATTGTCCTTGCTTTCCTGCTCATTTCTATTCAACTCAAGCGTCCGAGCACATTATATGTAGGCGTGATACCTACTATAATTTCTCTCGTCCTTCAGAATGTAAAATGTATGGAAAGTGGTTCCGGAATATTTTGGACAATCGATAGAATAGAAAGTTAATTATCTGTTCCTACGTAACATATTGTTTGGGTGCCATTTGTATGGACGCACTTCGCAGTTGTCCTGTCGAAACGGAGTAAGTTAAATAAGTTAAATGTCTTCACATCCCCTAAATCCCTAATACATTTAATTATTTACATGTACTATAAACATGATATCATAGGGCAAGCAACACAGTTGTCCATAAGTAAATTTATAAAAATAAAGTGACTAAAACAACTATTAAAACTTTAAAACAAACAACCAATGTAGCGTGAAGCAGGGCAGTAAATAACACTCCGAACTACATATTTCATTTAATTTGCACATGTAATTTTTATTAGTTCATTAGCCACACGTCGTAATACAGGAAAAGTCTTTTCGTTACATTGCTACAAAATTATCCAATTATTATCGGAAGTAGATATCGGATATATACATATCCGCATGTTTTAGGCAGTTATTATATAATATGCCAATAATAAAGGCTTAATTTGAACCTAGAATGCAGGGGGTGTGATGATAGAACTTAAATACAGTTAGCCCGGGTAGATACCACGGCCAATGTAGATACGGCCCAAGTAGATAGGTACCAAGAAGCAAGAAGCTGCAATCAAGCAAGTCTTGTGTCAAGTTCTTGTGTTTCGTTTAGGGAGGTATGGATGCGCCATTCCTCATGACAGGAGTATACACATCCATTTACGACCTCAAACATCATCATTGAAGTAATTCCAGGCACGAATAACCGAGATAGCTCTGTTTCTTTCTCTCGTGGAAAAGTAATTTCTAGTCGATTGCTCTCTGTCAATGTCAATGGCCATCGCGTGCGGACAAAATTACGATAGAGGTATACTATGTTGAAATGAATTATATTGATAGGTCTTTCAGATTAGTAACAAATAAAACTCGAATTCGTATTTATAATTATTATTGTTAACTTGTCTACGAATTGACTATGAATAACAATCAATTTTAATGTTATTTAATTTAATCTTAATATAAATATACCTATATATTATAAATTTGAATCTAAAATCTAGACCCAACACAGGACTCGTCCAATATATCTGTAACAACTTGCAGTACATTCTTCTGTAATTCTTTCAAATCCTCTTCTTCTGTCACTAAACTCTTTTTTATCGTAATCAAAGTTCTGGTTATCAAGCTGTATTTAGAAAGACGTACCCGTCTTCCTTCTTGGCCCTTCTTTATAGTTATTCTAAGAAGAGTCAGCCAGTTATGTGTAAAAGACAGGAATTCCTGAGTAATATTCTGTGTAAGTTGAAACCGTATGAGAGTATATGTCCAAGGCTGTGAAGTGAGGGTCGCCACCAATTTGGGGTCATTTTTGAAGACTATCGCGTGCTTAAAGATGGCACTAAGGGTCTTCCAACCAGCTGATGATTGATTTTTTAGATCCTAAATATAAACATAAATACTTAGCCAATCATCAATTACAAAAAAACAACTGCATAAAAAAGCTATTACTACTCGTACTGGCCTTCAACCCTTTTTTTATGTCCCACTGCTGGGCACGGGTCTCTCCCCACAACCGGGGAAGGCCTGGAGCATACTCCACCACGCTGCT
>DWQL01000618.1:0-14195 GCA_018231265.1 Noctuana haematospila | reverse complement strand
TAGGCGAAAGCTTGTCAGTCTTGTCAAGCTCGACTGCTCTCAATAGGTGTCAATTATTGCAGGTTGCAACATATCCCTTCGATTCTAGAGGCTAGTAACCCACGTGATCCATTAAAATTGGAACGCCAGCTGCACGATTTTTTTTATTATTATTACATTATATGTATTGAGATTTTTTTCATAATGATCTAACTACTTGCAATTACTTAATCAATGGAAAAAACGCCCCGGCTCCTGTTCTAGTTATTTTGTACTTTTAAATATGAAATATTGTCAATGTTTGACCACACTTAGGATGGCGTACCAGTCTTGGAAAGCTCAAGATAGGAATTACAGAACGGTAATGGACCCCTGCATCGCCAAGTGGTATAATTGGAATAAATCCATCCTGTAAACACTTTTTGTACGCGTTCCCGCTATTCCTACTTTCTTCACCGTTACAGTGCCTTAGCTACATTCAATTAACTCGTCGGACCATATATTGCCCGCCCACCAGTTTGAGTAGGAAATGTCTCTCATCAGTGACAGGCCGAGGATAATCGATTTAATCAATGGACAGTGGAATTTATGAGGGCTCCATTTGTGAGTTTACTCGATTAGGTATTGAGTGATGTACGAGTATGCGCTTTATTTATGTTATTGGGGTTGTTGGTTATGATTTCTCGGCTTTCATGTTGATTAAATGGATGTGAGTATTATCCAGCTTTTATGATACTGTTGCTTTGAATTATTGCTCTGCTATTGTTTCATAATCAGTGGCCATGGTATACGATGGCGTGCTCTATAGCTTATAACAGAAAACTCGTACTCGATCTACGTTCTTGCAAATAAATGATTGATGTTATTTGTCACATCTCTTATTGCGTTATTAGTACCGCTGCTACACCCTTTTTTACCTTAAAACAATTTATTATGTTTAGGGAGAAAGGAAATGCTAGAGGACACGTTTTGAGACTACGATCTCGGTCCTGAGGGAGTGGAACGAATTAATCTAGAGATGAAGCTGCGTTACTGTTTAAGTTTGGATGTTTATGGGTTACAGAGACAGCTGAGAACTGGGTTTGCTCCTTTTCTGTAAAAAAAAAACAGTCTTAAGGTCTTCGTCCTGTGTGAACCAATAAAGGCCACTTTTGCGGAAGCTTGCGCCGGCGCCGATGAGCTAGCTCAGTTAGGCGTCCCACGCAACTCATTATTGTGTGTTCGCGTGGGCGAGCGGGCTAGACTTGACACGAGGCTTACTATCATTATGTTACGATTATTATGACTACGAAAGGCCGTTTGAATATGAAGAAAATTGTATGTTCTATTAGGTACTACGTATAAGTGTATTGTGTTTTAACAATACAACTCTTTTGACTATTGATCAAGTTTATAGAGCAAGTTATAAATACCAAATGGTAAATCTTTGAAATAAGCGCCACAAGGATACCTTGTTCACATTTTACAAAATTTTATTCAAAACTAGTAAGAAAAATACGAAAGTTTACTCCTTCAAGTAAAAGTAAATTTCAATACCAGGAAAGTTGTTGAAAAGCAAACTATTAACAAGCTCAAAGTTGTAAGAAAGGAATGGATTCAAGTTTGATTACGCGTGAAATTTTCTGGAACGCGTTGAATGCGGACCATTAATAAATATTAAAACTTATCCTATGGCGAAGTTCTGAAGTCCATAATATACGGATTTCTTTAATAATTTAACCATATATTTAACAATGATAACGTATAAACTAGATTTTAGCTCGTTAATTCGTATTGGCAAGTCCAATCTTCAACCCTTTTTTGTGGTCCACTGCTGGGCACCGGTCTCTCCCCACAACCGGGGAAGGCCTGAAGCATACTCCACGCTGCTCCAATGCAGATTGGACTTACAGTTATGTAGGTATGGCCTTTATTCGCAACAGTAATCAAAGGTAAATAAATTCATTAATAAAAGAAAAACCAAAGGAAAAAGCTTTGCGCTAGTTATTATTAGTACAGCCATTGCTTTCACTTTCCGACCAACATGCAACAGACAAATTACCATCGTCATTACTATCGTTAAGACCATTAGAAGAAGAATGAATGGAATTCTGATGTGTCCATTATATTAGAAGAAATTTGACATATTTACCAAGTAGCTTTTTTCTATTTGAGTCTTAGGTCGGTCAGCTGAAAGCCAAATCTTTTACTTTACACCGCATTTCTTTTGGTAGTTTCTTGTAGGTGCCTTATGGTAATGTCAGAAACTTGTCTTCGCTATAGAGTAGCGTTTTGAGTGCGATGTGAACTCCATACTGTTAATTTAAATGCAACTATGGGATTTCATACAAGGCAACTTTGTCCACCCAGTTATCGTTGAGATGTTACCGTGATTTGTCGTAGATATGAAAGGGCCCTTAAAAACAAGATAACTCATAAGTTTGGTTTAAAGTAACTTTCACATTTGCATCGACATTGACAAATAATTCACGAATGTTACGAAATGCGGTGAAGCAACTGAAGATGCACTTAATGTTTCGGCGCCATTGACGAATATCCACTTAGTATGAAATGTGTAGCTCTTAAGACGTGAGCTGTGTTGACTGATATGATGCATTGCGTTCCGGCACGGGCTGTGTATTAACACGATTATCATATAGTGAACGTACGCTGAGGAATGTTTAAGAGTGTGTTGTGTTCCTTGCAGGGTTTATTTGATACTAGTAGTGTGAATTTCGGTGATTTGATTATGGATTTTCGACAGTTGCTTAAATTTCATTCGTAATCCTACTTAATATTATAAACGCGAAAGTTTGTAAGTATGGATGGATGGATGGATGCTTGTTACTCTTTCACGTAAATACTGAATGGATGTTAATGTAACTTTAAAATAATATAGCTTCTACATCAAATAACACATAGGCTACAATTTATAAATATATTGTGTAAAATACTAATACTCGAAATACTAATACTGCGCAGGTTATTCTCTCTGCTTATTCTACGTTACCAGTGGAACTTTAAGTTATTAAGAACTTACTCTATTAACGGTTGTACATTGATTTATTTTAACTAGTCATATTCTAAAAATAGTGTCTCGTCATAATATGTTAATCACTACAAAACAGTCGGAACGTCAGAACCTAACGATAACCTCACCCGTTGTGCCGTCATCTGATAATAGCGTTGTCGGTGACTGTCGCCTCCTAAGCATCATCTTGTACTATTACCTCATCGAATGAATCAATCTGGTCTCTACTTTTATCCAATTTCCTCTGAGAATTTTGCAGTTTATTGTATTCCATGACAAGTGTAACAGTTATAGCTCAGTTTAGAAGATCGTCATGTCATCCTATTTAGAATGTTACTCGACTTATTAGTTTGTTAGAAAATATATGTAATTGATATAACTGTTCATAAAAGTATTAACATGTAGAAAATTGTGTTGGATATTATATTAATAATTGTCTTATTTGCAAGTTGGATAATGAGAACGCAAATTGGAATTGTAAGTATTTAATGAGTTGAAAGATATAATTTATGTAAAACAACACCATTAACAAAAATAGTGACGGCTGATCTCATAATACTGACCTCATTGTTGTGACTCAAAACTGAGATGCCTAGAAGGATGTAGGAAGTAAGCACTTCAGCGTTTATTAACTGCATTTTCTCGGTTTATAGTTGAGTTGCTTTTCTGGAGAAAAAAGGTGTTTAGTTATTACATTTATGTATAGCGGTGGCTGCAGCAAAGGACATGGTACATACAAGACATGTTATAATCAACATCAACCGCTTTAGGATGTCACAACTGGATACGGGTCTTTGTGGAGTATGGCTATGAATATTATATGCTATGAGTGTTAAAGATTTTCAATAACGCAACAACTAATTCTTTAATCTCACTAGTACAATGTTATGTGTATCATTTAAGTCGTATCGCGGCACACAAAATATCCCTTTATTCCTATGCGTTTACAAAATAACATTCAAGGTTCAATCTTTGTTTTCACGAAGCCCTTTTGCAACATCGCGGTTACCTCATACTGTGACTCAATTTGCATTTACTGCGAAGTTATTACTATACTTGCAGTAATCGCTGTGCTATACTTAGAATGACGCTTTGGTCCACTACTTTTGTACATCTATTTTTAATGCTGACTTCCCCATATGTGTTATACCTAACTGTTGTACGGTTTTAGCCGTTTCGTGTCCGCTTTTAATATTAATTAATACTTGTTATTAAATGGCAAATCATTATTTCCTTTTTTAACATTTACTTCATTATCCTTAATCAGTTTTAATGGTTTGACGTTGCTTTTAAAAATTACATGATTTCTTTGTCTATTGTTAGTTTCATCAATCTAGTGTTTGTTAACAAATCAAACCATGATGTTTTGAAAGTCATTTCAAGCATGTTATATTTTGTTTAATAGTCTTTCATACCTCGGTACCTGACATTGTTCTGTATCGGATCTCCCGCTAATTCCTACTAAGGTCAATAGAGCGTGCCATTGTGCGATACCATTTGTGCGATAATCGCAGTACGTTAACCCTTGATCTCTTTATCCACTAGAAATCTCAGTCGATCTCTGCTTTTAAAAGCTTTTTACGGTTCTTATCTTACACCAATTATCTTGTGATAAGTTAGAGGGTCCGATATTGCTTTATCTAACGCTTTCTGCAGTAGTGCTTTGTTACTTTTGTTATTTTTTAAGCTTGCTTATGATACTGGCTTATCTGTATTTAGATAATTATGGCAAAGTTGCCCTCTTTTCTACATTTATCTTACGGGTTCTAATCAGCACTTAGCAGTCCCGTTAAAATTCTATAGTTCATATCATCTCGCATTAATATTTTCGCCAACTTTTAATTTGGCTTTAATTTTATTGAACATATTTCCGTTATATAAAATTGGAAGCGTAACTATGACTACTTAAATTTATTAACTCTTTAATCACTTCTGAAGCTTGTATGGGCCAACCAGCTTACCGGTTACACAGCGTTTAGTATCGCCGCCATAATCGCAGTTCGATGAACTGCAATCACATAGTCATCTTCAATCATCAGCAATTATTGTTGTGAAAGCTTATAAAGATTCGTTTCCTGATCGTCTTCTATGGGTATTAAATCTGACGTTTCAATTGAATATAGCATTTCAATATGCTTAAATATCAAATAAATCATTTATTGTTTATATAATTTTACGGCTTAGCTCGTAAAAAGTTAATTTTATTAAAATCTGGAATCTAAATATTAATGTTTCAATGACAAAGAAATTCTTTAGACAACCTCGATCGCATCTCAGTTTTAAATGGTTTTGATTCCGACGTTGTAAAATATAGACCGACATGATAATCAGTCTTTGGCGGGTTCATGTTAATCCTCAATTTAACCGCACTCAAATTTTTAACGGAAGTCGTAAAATTAGTATCAAACTTCGACAGCTAACGGACCGCAACAAATCATAATGTTATTCAGACTTAAGCATGAAGCACTAAAGTTAACGATTTCGGTTGTAAAGATAACTGGATAGCTAATTAATCTCATCGTTGTTGGTCGTTTTCACATTTGTGGAGACTTAAATCTTTTACTTCACATTTTTACTTCATATTCAAGTTATAACTGTTTTTACTTTTCACGTTTTGTTTTCGGGTTCTTGTTTTGGTAATGGTCAAAAATAAGATTTAATATTTATGTCATAAGTAACATAATTATTATTCGTAAACTTCTAACTAATCTAATATAGTTGTAAATCTTAATATAGTTCTTATTTCATTTGATCCTATCTCTTAAAGCATCTAGATTGTACCGCATGAATATAATTTCGTTAATTATCTTGACATCCCATGAATGCCATGAAGCAGCACAGTAAAATAACCGAAAAGAGGACAAACTCATAAAGAAGGTATCGCTCCCATTCACCGAAGTTTATGTGTCGATATTTTATCACCGCGTCTAGACTTGGATTCTGTTGGCGTTGGCTAAGCTAAGCCAAACAATCGTTAAGTGCATATCGGTAACTCTAACTCTCTCTGTCTAACTTCATATTCTTAGTAGAACATATAAATTTTTTTATGGTAGCGAAAGAAGAGAAATTGCGACAATTTAGATTTTAAGATATTTTATCGTCAAATGAATTAAGAATTAGGGCCTTAACAAGTTCCTCAAATCAATTCATCGAATAATTAGACTTGTCTTGAACAGCGTTTGTAGGTTTTGATGAATGCTGGATGAGAGAAAATATAGCTTAATTTAGTAATTTAGACACGGCTTAAATATTTCACTCACCTTTCAGGGAAAAAAGTAACACGATTTCACTTTATTAAAAGGAAGCGTAGCAGAATTTCGCCAAATGTGAAGGCAGCCAGCGAGTGTGGATCTAAACTGGATAGCTGCAAGGAAACCGGTCCAATCGGCCTCACGTTTAGTGACGATGATGTCACCTGGTGCTTTGAATGCAGCCGTTGCTTTAGTATTTAAAACATTTTTGCCAACGTTCGCCTTTTGGAATAAACAATTTTATATCCTTTGAAGTTTTGTAGTTTCTGACACCAACAGGGAAACTTAATGAACATTTAAAAAAAATTGTCACGATTCCAAATATTATGATTCGAATTACTTGTTCAGTTTGATTCTTTGAGAAAACTTTAATTAGCTTCTCTTATACTATAATTAATAATATGTTGTGATTCCTCCAAATCTGCATTTTTTTTAACCAACTTATCTCGGTTCCCAATGCATACACCAAGGTTTGTTGATCACGGAATCGTATTGGGCGACCGCGACCGGTATATATAAACGGAGTGATGTCACCCTTGTGACCCGGCCGGCGAAGATGTTCATTGTTTGTAGTGTGAAGCGTAAATCCAAGTGGACTTTTCATTTTGTCGGTGTTATGTTATTGTAATTGTGTAGGTACAGATGTACTGCTAGGACTGAGTTGGACTGACCTTGTCCAGCTAGTGTAAAGAAAAATCAATGAATTCTTTATTTCGTCGTTTTGTTCGTAAGGATCACTACGTCAAGTTATGTACCCCAGTAATAATATTTGTTTGCTTATCGAGGCAGTTTCATTTGGTCAGTTTCTTGCTTCTATGTTTCTAGGATTTACTTTGATTGTAAATTTTGTCGTTTTTCATCTACTACAGTTTTATTCATCATTTTTATACAATTGATGAGGTTAGTGATTACACAACCGGTTGTCTACTACAGTATAATTATGTACAATAATGCCTCATTCTCATAATAGTTTACGGGAATTCTGTGTTTAATGTGTAGCTCGTAACACATTATGCTTTTAAAATTACATATTTCCATAAACCGGACGTTCTATGTACGGAAATTATCATTCTTTTGTCTTTATGTGATGGGAGGAGGAGAGATTATATATTATTATTGTTAACATTTCATGCTGTTATGGTGTTAATGGTTTTTCGTTTTATAAGTGATTTAATATTTCCTCATAATATTTTGATTTTAATTTGAGTTTTTAAGTAAATATTTTCGGGATGACTTTTGTGATCATTAAGTTGTTTATAAAAACGAGGTATTTATTTTTCATCTCGTATTGGAAATGTAAGTAATATTGTAAAGATAAATAATAACTCGAAATAAATTTTTATACTTTATTAATGAAAGAATTCTTGACTGCTCTAGAGATGATAACACTTTTTGTAGTCACTGACAAAATTATTTTCACAGTCCATTGTACTTATCTGTGATTGGACTGAAAGGTAATATGATATAGAAATAAAAGTATAAGGTATTTTTATTATCTCTAATGATCTCGATTTCTGTGAGGATTTCACATTCGTTTGACACGCGTGGCTAATGCCATCACGAATGGTGACGGCGCGTGTGCTTGTGGTTAGAGTTCTGAAATCTGTTCTACGATTATTTTAATATTAAGTAGATTATGAAGAACATTCTGCTGAAACACTTGCAGCGTTTTTGTTAGAAAAAGTTATTGAAAAACTTAATTTTGCAGGAATTCGCTTTACTACCCTCTTCTCTGACAACCTCTTAATTCTATTTTGGAACAAAACTTATTTATTCCTTATTTAAACATTCAAAAAATAAAAATAAATTGTGCTGGCCAGCTCAGCCCACTAAGTAGCTTCCTCCTTACATTCTTCTTGGTATGTTACATTATTTTTCTTTTTGGTTTACCTACTAAGTACCAACTGTGATCGGGTCTTGTCTATAAATCTGTTTATCGTTCTTAATTAAATCAAAATAATTTCTTAAAAGTTTTGCTTGTTAATTAAAGACAAATTTCTATGACCCCTGCTTGTTGTAATTGCTGTAAACATATTAAAATCGTTCCGATTGGTAATTTTTTAAATATGTTTTCTTCAGGATTAAGAATTTCGCGTATAACATATTATGGCATGTAGCCATTAGCAAGGAACAAGAAGATGGATTGGGCGAATCTCCATTAGAGATTTGACAAGTATAAAGAACATCTTAAATGCCTCTCGTTAGATTCACGGACCGTTATGACAAATTTGATTTTAATGTGGCTCGGGCAGGACGCTCTTGACGAGCTCAAGTTGTTTATTTGGATTTATCGCTGCGGTGCGATGAATTAATGGTGTGTTCGTACATCCTAGATTTACTTGTCATACTGGCTTTCAACGTGGGATGAGGCATTTTATGAATCAAATTTGGGTTCTTGTGCACTTCTATTTGCTATTAAAAAAAGTATATTTTTATATTTGTACAAATGGTTACACAGTAGGTTTTGAGACTAACTAGTAGACAATTGAAATTATTATGATCAGTGACGTTGCTTGTGTTAGCTTCTAGTTTATCTCCTGTTTCTATACGGATCCTGAACATGAATAGCTTCAAAATACAGTAGGTACCTACCTTACGTGTACGTTTAGAAGTTATAGGTAATGCGTTTTGTGCGTTCTTTTAAAATCACATACAATTATTGTTATCATAATTGTATTTTTCGCTATGCAGCATGGTTTTATTTTGATTATCTTGAATTAGTAAATTTATTTATATATTAGTAAATTTTGTTTCAAATACTCCTCCTCTATTTGTAACTGAAACTTGCATCCAGTTACCTCACCTCACGGGCCTCGAATATTATTTTGAGGAAAACTTCCGTTTGTAACCGTTGTGTTTCACCTTGGACGCTATTAGAAATGTGTTTAATATTACCTGCAGTTATAAATACTGTAAACTTATTATCCTTAAAAACTTTATGAGTGTCTGGTTTTGACTAATTGAGGTTTTGATTGCATTTATAGCTATATTTAAATGTTGCCTTTTACCTAGGCAGTCGCTAGGATTCGTTATGGGACTGGTGGACTGTTTATTTAATAGTTTGATTTTAATCTAATAGAATAGAGACTAGTTTAACGATCCATCTTTAATAAAGCTGAAGAGTTTGTTTGTTTGAACGCCCTAATCTCACTGCTGGTTTACTGGATCAGGACCGATTTGAAAAAATATTTTTCTGTACGATAGCTACATACATACCTACATGAGGAAGGTTATAAGGCTATCAAGCATTACGTTACTATTCTTAACGCGGGTGAAATCACGGGTTACAGCTAGTAGTAATATAAACCCGGTGTTTTAGTGGCACTGACTAGTGTAGTTTAGAAACAGCGGATATTCGAACAAATTATGGACGCCCACAGAATAAAAATGTTGTTTAATTTTCTAGGGTTGCTCCTTTGAGCGCTAGCTGAATTATTTATTAGAATTTTACTAGTGATTTAATAAGTTAGTAATATTTGAATATTATGAACGCAAAGTTTCTGTTTTGTGATTGCGTTAAGGGTACTCATTAATCCTTACTCTTTTAAACTCTTCTTCTAATATTTAAAAAGCCGAGTCCGTTTACAGAAATGGGATTGGACTATTAGTACTTGATATAAAGTCTATAAAATGATAAAAATAATTTGAAGCCAATGGAATTTCAAAGTACAGTCTTGACTAGTGGGAGTTTGGAGTATATCACATACATTAACAAAGTGATCCATAGCGAAATAATTTACAATTATTGATTAGTAGCTAGTTAGGGTAACATATTATGATATTTATAGGTATCAATAGGTATACGATTAATAGGATATTTTAATTTATTGATTAATACATCGGATTTTTCATTTTTCTGTGTCGGCTGTTAGCCCTAAGCGGTAAAGCAAGTGAAGTAACCCGTTTATTTTCGTGTTCGCGTGCCATTACCCGCGTGACGTCACCGCCCAGCGTGACGTCACGTCCCTACACGCGCTGTTGGCCGATGACACAACACTAATTTTTGTACGACTTAGGATGGTTACATAAGATAACTAATAACTATTTATATCAAATTTTTTTTAATTTTCATTATTATCAGTTTCTGGACAGTCATCTGTCAGTGGATCTCCATCCACTCCACTGTGGGACATGCGCAATAATGATTGCATGCCCCCTTCTAGGGGTTAAAGGCTTCTAGGGGCTATTCTCTCTGGGCTTATCTTTAGCAGTTGTTGATCGCCAAGGCCAACGTACTTATGAGTAGCAACGCATCCATTTACTACCTCACAATTTTACTCTTCTATTTGAGGTTGGATATAGTTGTCAATGGTTTGCAGTGAATACTTCACATCAAGTGGCCTTCTCCCTCAGTTACCATTGAAAAACAGTCATCTTTTACGTTACAGGTATGGGTACTCGACGTACTAAATGATTAAATCCGGACACTGATAGTGAACTTATCGTGCTTTGCCGCCCTAATATCAGATATTTATATATCACATACCTTAGGCTCGGTTACTGGCGTGCCATCTGGCCATCCGATGATCCGTTGGTTTCTCGCAATGTATACATACGTGATGCTAATGTGCTTTTATTACTTCTACATAATTGTGAACTGTTTTGAACTGCCCGTCCGTTTTCATGCTAAACATTTATTCTTAAGAGCCCGTAGGTACATTCGTTACGGGGGCTAGTTATTTTCTCTAACTGCGTAGGTTTGTAGTAATAACTAAACCCAAGCGCTGTTTGTACCATGCATTATTCAGATTTGTGAAGTACTAAGTAACTTATTTATATATTATTTAGATAGATATTAGACTACTAGCCACTGCACCAATTTGATCTATTGTACTAAGTTCTAGCTACTACCACTAAGATCTATTCTACTAAGTAACTTCTCGTTAATATATTTAATGAGGCTACTGATTAAACGCCTAACTAACGCGAATCACTATACATTCGTATATAGAAACCTGCAATTTATTTTACGATTGTTAACCTGTACACCTGTCTAGAAGGTCATTGACAATAACTGCAAAAAGAATAAATGTTCCTGTAACTATCCAGCCCCTAATCAGTTTGGGGTATTTTAAGTATAGAAATTAAAACAGTTTTCACTTAATGACACCACGTTGAAAACCTTCTAGCTCGTACCTACACACGCTGCTGAGCCAGAAATAGTCAGAAGTCACGCGAGCGGCCATTGTAGCAATTTTGTCCCATTCGCATGCACGTTAAGGAATTTCTGATGAAATGGCAAGTTTTTATTTTAAAAATATTGGACAGAACTCCTAAATAACATGTTCCTCTGTGCAGCTCAGATATCTTAACGAATCTAAAGCGTCGATGAAACAGATGCATTAAAATCCTCAGGAAGGGTTGAAAAAGTGTTTGTATAAACTAATTAATAGTCGATAGACAGTGATAACGACAGTTTAATGAACCCATAAATTTGAGAGACAGATAAAAGGACCGACACACGATAAATATTAGACATGTCTGAATAGACGCAAGTCAACGAAGATAGATTAAAGTGGTCATATTGAAATGTGGCTTTTACTTTCTGATAAGTTCTTCAATTTATGACAGTCAAGCTAAGTCTTCAGCTTTTTGTGATCTTTGATAAAGACTTTCTAGCAATAGAATGTAGGTGGTAGAACTTGTGGTTCGACCGGGGATGTACCACCGCTGCACCCATGTCTGCCGTGTAGCTAATGAAGCAATTCATTTGTGTTTCGGTGGAAAGGTGCAGTTTCCGGCCACACTTACACGAGGCGACCATCAGCCTCCAGGGTAGCAGCGCAACTACATGCGACCTCAGGCAGGACAGGAGCCTGCTTGAGATTGGATGTAGATGTCCATGGGCTGCATGCTAGTCTGCTGCTTCACATCATAAAAAAAAAGAAACATAAAATTACGAAAATTTGATTCATATTCCATACATTTTTCGATCGCTTGCAAATATCTACTATCATCTTACAGATTGATCAAATGTTATTCGGGTTGTTGGTTGAATGGCTAATTAATATCTCGATTGTCTCGAATATATCGATTAATATAATCTAGATAAGCTATGGAACTATGCATTGTTTGGTTTCTAAGTTATCAGCTCTAGTTTAGTCCTCAGATACGCATCTGTGTCTGATTAAAAGAGATTTTAGTTTAAGACCATTAGTCTAAAAAATTCGAGCATTCTCTGCAGGGTCATGTTCAACTCATGTTGTGATATATTTGTTAAATACATTAGGTTAAATGAGTCACCTAGCATTATTGATAAGTACAATTATTTTATTTTTTATTACTGTATCTCACAAGGCATGTTATAAGTCCTTTTTTTAGGTACTTGGTGAATCACATGTAATGTGTCTATAAATTTTTGGAAATAAAGTCATACATTTTTTGAAAATATTTCATTTCTATCCGAGATCTACTGTTGTGTTTTAGTCTAATCTAAAGAGCGTCACATTCAGTCAAAATATTTAAGTCGAGGACGCGTGAAAAATGTTGAAAACATCTAAACGGTTAAGGTTTTATGCTTTAAAACAAAATATTAAAAACTTAAAATTACTAACACACTTTTATTTACTCCTTCAATAACAAAACAACTAAAACTTTATTCAAAATGAAATTAAAATATTAAAAAATATTATTAAACTAATAAACTAATTCACACAACTTCTCAAAGATATCTTTCACAAATTCGAAATTGAGTAACTTCCAGAAAATATAACCATAGAAGGCGCATTGCACCAATTTTTCTAGGACCAATAATCTGGAAAAGAAAAAAAATGAGATTAATACATTTGTATGAGCAAAAATTTGATCTTATCTATTTGCGAGATCTCTGTTTTGCCAGCTTCCAGAATAGGCAGAACGCTTTTGGAAAATCACAACAGAAATAAAATTACGCGCTTTTGCCCATCGTGGAGGTGGTTTACTGGATTAAAATTAAAATATGTACCTATTAAGGTGGGAACGGTGATACCAAACGCTCAAGGTCATTGGATACCGGGGGCGCCTTAAGGTCACAGCACACATCAACTTGGAAAGGGATCGTCACCGTATTGCCTTTCGTCTCGCTGTCAACCAGGCGTCAACCTAACGTATGCACGTAACCAAAGCGTACCAGCAGCTCCTGTACGTCAACTCGGCTACGGTTACCGCTGGCTGACCTGGTTCGCACCAGATCACTTTGGTCAGACAAGTCGCGGGAGGGGACAGGGGCAACGGTGGACGAAGAGACGTGAGCTCGGGTACGGAGAGACGTAAGCGCGGAAACTGAAAGTTGACCACGCTCTGAATCGCGGTTCGGAGCCTGTTCCGAGGCGAGGCGATTACGTTACCGTTACCGATTAGTGTGCGTTGCAGTATGGAGTTTCATACAAACAATACTGAACGGCTAGAGGCGATACGGTGACGATCCCTTTAAATAATAAGAAAACTATACCTAACGTGTATTATACAAAGTTTTAGCTACTTTACCTATTGTAATGCGCCTTAGCTTTAGGTAAATCTTCATCTTTTTCCTTCAGAAGATATTTCCTTCCTCCCATACAGCCGGCCTTAAAGAACTCGTACTTATCAATGTTCTCAATCTCGTAGTAAAACTCATTTTGATCTTCTGGCTTTATAGATGATCGCAGACTGATAAAGTTTGTATTGGAGAAACTCCATTGCTGCGTCAAGTAGTAATGGAGGGCCATGTTTGCGGTATAAATGCGGCGTTGGACGCGAACCAATCTGTAATCAACAGATTATTAAACTTTAAAACCTAAACATTTGAAAATATAAAATAAAACCGAAATATAGACATATGAATAAAATCTCTATATTATATAATGTCATCCAAATTGTTTTGTGTTAAACAAATTCTATGGTAAATGTTACTCGTAACTATTAGAAAAACACGATCGAGCTAACTATCACGCTATACATTGCAAATCTCGTACAGTACAAAGTTGCATTTCAATAAG